>JAFMSR010000008.1:9646078-9694397 GCA_022818135.1 Saxidomus purpurata
GTCATACATGTTCTAAAGACATTTCAGTTGTCCCTTTTAGAGAATAAGTACATGTAATATACAGATCCCCTTTGTTTAACCCTTATATTGGTAAAGTGTGCAAGTGACAAGTCGAATTTCTATTCGGACTTTCCGTTAATTGTTAATAGGGAATCAAAAACCTTAACCTAGTGAATAGCAATAGAACCTGTACAATGTACATGGCTGTAAAGGCAGTTTATGGTCTAAGCAGAATAACAGGATCAAGCAAAGTAAGGGTTAATTTTGTTCTTAATCTAAAATTAGAAAGCATTTGGACAAATTAACAAGTAACTGACACCGACATACGAAGTAGATATTGTGAAAATCTGATTTGATCCTTGCCAATGATGTAAGTATTTTTCTTGTAGCTGATTCTCAAATGATTGATGATTCTTTCAAAAACTTTATTGATATTCAAAAAAGAATAAGGTTGTCTGATAAGGCATAAGCAGAATTAAATCATTTAAAGACAGAATAATTATGCACTTTCTCCAAATTTGTAACAATCTTTAAAAAAGTTGTGCATGGTTGCTACATCAGAATTTGGACTTGGGCAGTATGGTATCTGTCACCATTTCCTACTCCAGATCTTCAAATGAATTTAATTATCAAGATTATTTACCAATGTGATGCCAAAAACACTTCCAACTGAGCAGTGAAGACCATGGTCCAGTTATACACACCAGTACAGAATACGACCAGACAGTCACAGCATGGGCACAAAGGCAAAATTATCTACATTCAGCAAGACTGGTAGGTAAGAAATCAAGATAAATAACACTGCTAAGCCTTGAGCTTACGTCTCAGATTTTGTAAATTTTTAAGATCCAGGTTGGAATAAAACATACTTTTAGAAATTACACAAGCCTCTATTAGAAATACCTGCAGTATAATTGGTTAAAGTTCTGTTTTCAGTTTTAACAGTGTGACTTTTCAAAATGTTCCATTATTAAGTCAAAGAAATAACACTTTCATAAAATACAAGAATCAACAAGACCCAATGCATTATGTTCTTTAATGTTTAGACTTTCTTTCTGTCTGTTAAAACTCTGACAACACAGCCCGCACCACCAGCAGCGTAGACCTAAAATAGAAATAAATTACGACACATGTATATCTATACAGTTATTGAAATATATACAAATTCAGATATATACATAAGCAAAAGGGTGGATTTTTTTATTTTTACTAGGATAGTCAAAAAAGATTTTTACAGATTTCCTCTATATTCAATGTGAATGAAACTGTTAATACAGATCTTTATTTCTGGGTTATAACTATTGCAGTATTCATTTTTCTAGGAGTATAAATCAATGATTAATGTTTCATTTATAATTCCAATGGTCACTTTGAATGGTAATATCACTTTAATATTAAATTGATATGTTGATGCTAAAAAAGTGATAACAACAAACCTTTAACTAGATTTGTGATACATGGAAAACATGTATCTGTGTAAAAAGACTTTGATTAAACTTAAGCACAAAGCCTTTAATTAAGGTATCTATAGAAAACACCATTCAGCAGTATACTAAAAATGGTATGTACATGATTGGATATTGGAATAACTCTTACCTTTTCATGCCAGGTTAGAAGTGAAGCACTGCTACCTTCAGATGGAAATTCAAACCCTCTGTAGATATATTTCATTAGAACATCTAGTAGTTTACTGTCGAAGGATTTTACAGCAGCATCTATTTCTGCTGTTTTAAATCGGGTAAGTACTGAGATAGACAGTTTCACAGCTTTATCCTGTGAAAAGAAATCCACTTAAAATTAGACAATCACCTGTTTCACAGGGTAGTGTATAGTTGAGAGGCCCTTTCATAATGCCCTTGTAAAGGGGCTTAAATGCCTGCTTCTGCTGATTTTGCCTTGAGCTATCTGTTCTTCATTTAAAAAGGTCAATGTACTTGAAGAAATCATTAATTTGTCATGTGTCTGTTATCAATGCTGTGTAAACTGTACCTGTAGATAATATAAGAAAATTTTTACCTTCACTGTCTGGCTTTTAGCTCCAAGAGGAGGATTTCTCAAAATGACCTCTAGTGCTTCTAAATTTTTCCCTGTACAAAAAGTTAAGGACTTATAGCAATTAAACTGACTAGGTCAAAGACAAACAGATCTCATTGGTCACTGCTGTTGACCTACATTTTGGCAACCAATCAAAACACACTTGGCAATAACTGACTGGAAATTGCAGTCAGGTAAATTCTATCTCATATTTCGGCACTCAAATTACATTTTTCAGGCATGATGGGAGACATGCCGGGGTCACAGCCAGAAGAAAAAGTTAACAAACTTACTCTCAGGGCCGGACCTTTATAAAATTTATATAAAATCAAAAGCAACAAAACTGACAAACATTCTGACAATATGATTGGTTTGAGTAACATACAAATTGAAATAAATTTTAATCAAAGTGGTATTTATATGGTACAAAATATAAATACATTGGAAGGAGAAGATCAGTGGTCCAATGGTAGTTACGCTCTGGACTCGTAATCCAGGGATCGCAGGTTTCATTCCCCACTCATCCACTAACATAACAAATGGTCTTTCGGATAAGACCTTTAAACTGAGGTCCAATGTATCGGTGCTGTACACCGAACATGTTAAAGAACCAGACAGTGTCTCTGGAACGGGACCCGTTCCGTATCTTGCACTATCCCCCTAAACGTAAAATAACTAAACTTTTCTGGGGGCGTTGGTAATTTAGATTATCCGGTACCAACGATAAAACTCTAAAAATACGTACAATGCATTGGATCCTACTAAGACATTAGTTATTCTGTTTAACAGAGGACCACTGATATTTGAACAATTTGGAAATTGTTAAGCTTGGATTTTTGCTTTTGCAATTAAATTCTAACAGATTCGACATCTTTCAATAAGTACTGCTACTCTTATATCAAAGTTCTGATGACCGACATATTTGGAGCATTTACATGCTAGAGCTAAGTTTAAAAAGCAACATTACTTTAATACCAAACTGATCATTTTTTTAGTTATTACACCGTACATTGCCACATGTATACATTTTGTCTTTCAACATTACATTAATATCGTTAACACCCAGGAAGGATTATGGGATATGAAATCTTCAGCCATGACACACAAGTCGAGCCTTAAAAGGTTCAAATCAACAGCTGAAAATGAACAAAAAACGAAAATAACAACAGAAAAAAGTAAGTAATGGTGGTGAGATTTGAATGTCACATTTAACATTAAAGGGCTAGTGGCATAACCACTGGGACAAATAAATGATTGTATTGAATATTGAGGGCTTTTAAATAGAAGATGTGAATCATATAGAAGTATTCCTTTATATAAAACACCATCTATAGATACTGTACTCACTCCGATTGGAGCATTACGTCAGGTGAATAGGTGGCAAATTGCTTTGATCAACGAGAGACACTCAAAATCACCTCAGACCAAAAAATATGCATATTTGCTCAATTTTGACAGTTATCTTTCAAAAGTTGTTGTGTCAAATAGCTTGGGTTTGCAAATAATTTTACAATTGTTTGAGTTTTATATGTCATCCTTTATTTGAGGCAATATTTCTCACACCCACCTTGATTGACAAAAGGCAAGATAGGAATAAAAAGATTGACCAATTACGGCACATTGTTCTCGTGGATAATTATTTTAAATCTACATAAATGTGATAAATATTTAAATTTCAGGTAGGAATGAAAACGTTTTGAAATAATTATATCCAAAAATGAGGATTTTTTACGCAGTGATACTCGAGCGGCAATTCACAAAGGAAATACCGCGGTGGCGATGTGCTAATAATAGAGACGCACAACTACCGTCTACCGTAGATGAAAAATAAAAAGTATTTACAGAAATTGATGTTTTCTACATTTTGTACATCAATGAATGTAATAAAATAAATTAAAATACATTATTCATGTCGAGTCTGTCACCGCGATTCACCGCGATCGGCCACTATGAATCACTGCATCCGCATATTTCAGCGCATCTTAAACGGTCGAAGTGGCCGTTTAGGTGACCAAAACTTTTTTAGGGTGACCATGTCAACGTGACTGGTCATCCAGAATGAATTCTTGTTGTGGTGACTGGGTGACATTTGGAAAAAAACACCTTGAGTGTACTTTAACGGTTTAATTTTGATTTAACCCCGATACTGTTCTTGAAGAAACAGCATCAAAAGGTAGGGAGTTTCAAAGTCGTATGATTCTTGGAAAAAAGGAGCCCTTCGGCCCCTTCCTCATATCCACCATCAGTACGGTAACTAATATGTCATCTTTGTACAAAGTTTTAAACCAACAGTAGACTGTGATAATCCTGTCCCTGTTTTGATTTTATGCATGTCACATGCTTTAGAAATAGCAAATATGTAAAAAATAAAAGCACCTTATTCATTGCTTTTTAACCAATGCCTACACATAATCTTCATATTTGAAGTATCTACACATAATCTTCATATTTGAAGTATCAAATAAGAAGAAGAAAAAGGATATTGTGTAAGAAATGTGTTGACTTCAGCTTCATTTGGCCCCTGTTCTTCTCCTTCAACCGTATCATCATTGAATTTTTCAGGGTCGAAATCGTCAATATTAACCTTTCTAAATTTGTTAGAGGCTGTGTTTTTCGACATGATGTTATTCTGAGTTTTGCCAATTTCGTATCCTAACTGTCACTGTGCACACCCCGGAAGTAAGTTTTCTTCCGCAAGTTGAGTTGAGTTTAAGGACCTGTCTTCGGATAAATATAAGTTATTTATATACGCTGCTATCTGATGAAATTCAAATATAATAAAATGATCTATTATTTATTTGTCCATTTTTTTCGTATTTATGTAAAACAATGATTGTACTAAAATAATTTCGAATATTTTGCAGTATTAGCTCTGCAGCTTTCTTTCTACTTCCGGTAATCTTGGCCGCAGACATGGTAAATAAACTTTAGTGAAAAATCATCAGTAATCCTGGCTTTTGAATCGCTTAGAATTTATCTTATTTCTGTTATTTGACTGTCCAATATAATTGTCGATGACTGCATCATTTATTTATGTGTGCTGCAAGGTTACCTGTCGGGAAACCGTTATTTTAAGTCGATCCTAGTCCTTGGTAAATAAAACGGATCTTTACAGTTGTTTTGATCACAACGACATTTGCCCCGATATTTAAATGTACTACAATGTAATTGTACTTGGAAAGGTTCATTCACTTACTCTTGTTGTTTGAATCTGATATTTTATTAATAAATACTAAAGAAATACAGACTTGCTCTTCCAATTATTTATAGAAAATGTCAGATTCCCATGGACACGAACCTTTTTACACAATGATATGAATTGGCAACTTTAAAAGACTCGAGAAAACAATGATGTTAAAGAAATAATCCTTTGCACACGCTCTGATTTTTCTCTACTTTTTAATATTTGGTAGGTTCATTCTCCAGTATTTGTAATTCTTGGATCTCTGATAGACAGATCTATCTGATTCATTCGGCTCAACAGTTTGACCTGTTTTGTTGGATCTGATAAATTATAGTTGTCAAACCTCTGAGCCAAAGTTTAATGCACCACCGGCCTGTGTATTGGTCAAACTATGTATAATAAACAGGCTGATGCAATTGTCCGATCGGGCTTCCGAAAATTAACTTTTTTGAAAATGAATAATTTCATACAATTTAAATTCTATTACAAAGTTCAGATGTAGAGAATAAATTTAAAAGTGAATAAAAGTCATCTTGAGATTTTTTAACACAATTAAAATAAGTTTGAAATCACTGAAAAACACATTTTTTAAGATTTTCAGTGCAAATCTTCATGAATGTTTCTGAAACAGCTAGGGAATGTTATTTGCATTAGTAGGGTATGAAAAAACTCCACATCACCAAATTCCATCCAGCCATTTCTTGCGCCAGGTTTTTGGCCCTTCTACTTTCAGTTTCCATATATTTTATATGTGAAATCAAAAAAAGGACCGGCGCAACAAACTATACCTTTGTGTATCTTAATTTGGATTTCTTTATAATTATGTGTGTATTTTCTATGAATCTGAGCTGTTTTAGAACTTTCTGTCAATAAGTTTAAAAGAAATGCCAAAAATGTCTTTTCTTCACAATTCGGAGACAAATTTTTGCAGGAAAACATTAATAATTCTGTACTTTTAAACTTTTTTTTAGATGTTTTTATCATGCACAACGTGTTCACACCTTTTCCAAGTGAAAAAAATCATTTTTAAAAAAGCTGATTTTCGAAAGCCCGATTGGGCAATTGCATCAGCCTGATAAATCAATTATCTCAATATCTGCCATTAAAAGCTTATGAACTTGATAAATGAGTTATTTTTCTTTCAAGTGATCTTAAAATTATATATAGTCTTAACAATTTGCATAGATTCAAAGCATTTAAACTCAAAAAAATATCGCAGTGCACTTTGCGGTAGAAATTTTCCTATTTTTGTGAAAATGAAATGATTGTATTTAATATTGGGATGAATCTCGCATGGAGATTAAGGTTGAGGTCACAGACTGTTGGACACCACTTTGGGGGCATCTGTCTCTTACAAGTTACAGCTCTTGTTCTTCCCAGTGTCTGGCATGTGTGGTAGTTCTCCTCCTTTGAGACAAGCGGCATTGTTACACCACATTTATAACCAGTGAAAAATTATCATGATGATTTTTGATTAAATGGGAGTTGAAAGCAAAATGTGATACATGTAGTAATATCTGTTGCTGTTTCTATTTGTAGGCAACAGTCAAAGTAAAAGCTAAGGAACTTCGTGGCAAGAAAAAGGAGGAGCTCCAGAAGCAGCTTCTAGATTTAAAAACAGTAAATACATTTGTATATCATGCTAAAATTCTAATAAAAGTAATATGCATGTAGTCATCAAGTACAGTAGATAATCATTTAGAAATACATTTCATGAGTAGTATCTAGGAGACTCTCGGTCTAAATGCTGTGTGCAAGATAAAATCCAGACTTCAAGAACAAACTTGTATCTGACAGATTTGTTTTCTATAACATGTTCATTATACTAAGTTTGTTACAGGAGCCGAGTGCATTTTGTGGCCCGTATTTTGGACAGTGTTAGAACTGAGTAAACAATGTGTACATTAATCATTATGTAACATATTGGCTTTGTGGTTCACTGCAGAGAAAAAAGAAAACTATAACTGAACTGAATAACAAGCTTGTCAGTTGATCTGTTGTCTCATGTAGGAGGTTAGAATAAATGATATGTTGCTTTGTTGATTGCAAGTAAACAGTGAATTCCACTGAATGTTATACCTGTAATTTTAGGAATTGCAGAGCTTGCGTGTTGCCAAGGTAACTGGTGGAGCTGCATCAAAACTTGCAAAGATGTAAGTATTAGTGTACATGTCTTCAACAAGTTGCACTGAAGTTTCAGACGGATTTAAAGACAATCTTTTTAGCTCGCCATTTGTGCTCAAAAGGTGAGCTATTGTGATCACCTGATGTCCCTGGTCAGTCTGTCAACATTTAGCTTTTGAACACTATTCATCAGTTAGAATATGTTGATAGTAAACACAATGAAACCATAAATGCAGGTAGAGCCTTACAAATTGATTATCATTTAGTTGTCACTTCACACCGAACATAATTATGAATAAAGCAGATTATTTCATCTACTTAATAGCTCACCTGGCACAAAGTGCCAGAGAGCTATTTGGGTCGCTCACTGTCCGGCATACATCATCTGTTCACATTTTCTTTCAAACATCTCTGAAACCAAGAACTTTAATTGATACATCTCTTTAGTGTTCTTATCACTGTAAATGAGATACTGTTGAAAAAATACAGCTGCAAATGATGTAAAACTATATACAGATGAAACAATGAAGATTTGTACATATAATGGATCGATAGGACTGATGCGGCTTTATGTATAAAGGGAAATCTGTATGTCATGATGCATTACTTAATGAAATTAAACATTGGGCATTACCATAGTTGAACTTTATGTATGGATTCTTAAGCAACTCATTTCACTGTCGTTAAGTGAATTATAATTTTTTGTAGAAATTTGGCAACCGAAAGAATCCGTTTCAAGAGTGACTAGAAAGGAATGTGCTTAAAAAGTGTTTAAGCTATTGTAATTCTTCAATAAACATGGCACCCAGGGGACAAAAAATGCTTTCCTTGTATAATGTGGTTGTGTTGACTGTTTCTTTTAAAAGCTTACCTTGGCCCAAAATCTATCAATTTGTCAATTATGATAAATATATAATAATCATTAAGGTTGCAGAACTGAATGACACAGGTAGAAAAAAGATGGCCATTTGATAAAATTATGCATAAAAACCTTGTAAAATCACTGAAAACTTGTTAATAGCTCAATAGCAAGTTCTATCCATTCACAGGTGGACAGTTGCCAGTCACTTGCCCTGGTTATTACTATTACGTCAAAAGATATATGTTTGGTCCAAAGTTCAGCTATACTTGTCACACGTCTTTAGTGTTCTTATCACTAAAAAGTGAATTTTATACCGTTGAAAAAATACAGCCACAAATGATGTAAAACTATTATACAGATGTAACAATGAAGATTTGTACATATAATGGATCGATAGGACTGATGTGGCTTTCTGTACTAATGGAAATAAACTTGTCATGATGCATTCATTTTAAAACAGAATAAAACAGTAGACATCACAACTGTTGAATTCTTAGGCAAGTCACGAGCATAGTTTTGTGAATTCCAATTATTTTTTGAAATTTGGTTGCAATTGCAACCTGGTTACCAGAAGAATCAATTTCAAGAGTGACTAGATAGGAATGTGCCTTTGTTGACTTGTGTCCAAACTATTGTCATTCCTCGATACACCTGACACCCAGGGGACAGAAAATGTATTCCTTGTACAATATGGATGTCTTCATGGGTTACTTAAAAAAACTCAGTCCAAAATCTGTCCAGTTGTTAATTATGTATAGTCATTATGGATAGGTAGCAGAACTGAATTACCACTGTTCAAAAAGGAAAGCAATTTGGTCAAAGCATGAAAAATAAATCTCGAAAACATCACGAGTATGTTCATTATTAGCTCAACATTCACCGGTGGGCAGTTTCCAGTCACAAGCCCAGCTACACATGTATACATCTCTTTAAGTGTTCTTGTCACTATAATGAAATACTGTTAAAAAGATACAGCCACAAATGATGTTAAACTATATACAGATGTAACAATGAAGATTTGTACATATAATGGATCGATAGGACTGATGTGGCTTTCTGTACAAAGGGAAGTAATCATGTTGTACAGAATAAAACACTACATTACATGTAAGCTGAAGAAACAGACAAGTCATTTTCACTTCATAAACAAAATGTTGAATGTGACATCTGCAGGTGTATTTTTACATACCTGAGCTATTGTGATCCATCGTCTGTCATCACTTAATCTTGTGTATATAAAAGAGGCTGCAGTTTTCACTGGATATTGATGAAACTTCGTAAGAATGACTGCCTTGATGAAAGTTGGGTCAAAGTTGAATATGGGTCATCTGAGATTAAATATTAGGTCGCTCGGCCAAGTCATAGAAAACCATTATGCATGCAATATTGATTCATTTTTCTCTGGAACTTCATTAAATGTGGTCAGAATGGTTGTCTTGGTAAAATCAAGGTCAAGTTTGAATATTGGTTATCTTTGGTTAAATACAGTACTAGGTCACTAGGTCAAATTAAAGAAAAATAGAGGTGTCAGACATTTACAACCCATTATTTGATGTTTTTTGGTGGTTTATTGAAATATAATGGTGGATTATATCCTGATAAACTCACTGTCGACCTTGTTAATACTCTATGAGTCACATTTAATATGCTATCTTCTTAAAAATTGGAATGTTTCTAGATGAAGTTCGAATCTATGTCATCTGGGGTTAACAACTATGTCATGCAATCAAATCAAAGGAGAACTTTGTTAACACTCGGAGACCACATAATATGTCCAATCTTCATTGAAATTGGTGAGAATGTTTGTCCAAATTATTTCACAGTCAAGTTTGGCCAAAAGCTAGATCACTAGAACAAATCTAATTAAAACCTTGTTGGCAGTCTGGAGCCCATATTTAATACCAAATTGTCATGAAATGTGATCAGAATATTTGTGTGGATCACCTGGGACTACAAACAAGGCCACCAGGTCATTTCTAATGATAACCATGTTGATACTCTAGAAGCTGCATTTTATAGTTTATCATGTAAATTGGTCAGAAGGGTTGTCTTGTCTAGGTAATGTTTGTATTTATGATACATTAATATCAGTTGAATTCTGGTCACATTGGGTTATAAGTTTCTTTCAGGTGAGTAAAAGAGGGCCACCTTTGGCCTCTTGTTAAAAAAAGAGACCACAAAATGCGTGAAATGTGAGCTTTAATTAAAAAAATGTACCATTTCAATTGCCGAGCCATTGCCCTTACGGGAATTACTGGTAGTGTTAGACTTCTGGTCCATTAAATTGAAAAATGAAAAAGAACCATTTGTTTTTTCATTTCAGCCATGTTGTGAGGAAGTCTATTGCTAGAGTACTGACAGTCATTCACCAGACACAGAAAGATAATCTGAGGAAGTACTATCGTAACAAACAGTACAAGCCCAAGGACTTGCGCCAAAAAAAGACACGTGCAATCAGGCGTCTACTAACACCGCGTCAAATGGGTCTTAAAACAAAGAAACAACAGAGAAAGGAACGCCTGTACCCAATGAGAAAGTTTGCTGTGAAGGCTTAAATGTGTCTAATAAATTAAAGAAAAAAAATGGAAGTCTAGTTTGTCTTTGTATCAGTGAAAAAGTGTAGTTTGTCATGCATGGGTTTGTACAATATTGAAAGTATAATGTTGATTGTACTGCTTTGACTTTGATAGTAGCAACATGAACGAGGACAAATAATCTACTATTAAACTTTGGTATGAATAAATGAACCATTGTGAAAATATGCTTCTCTGTCCACACACACTAGTGGCCACGTTTAAAAAATAAAAATTAGTCTGATGAATTTTATTTCGAGATGGGAATCTAGTCACTTGGGGTAGAGGTCACATTTTCAACCCAATTACGAAATGTGACTGGGTGTTCATGGATCGAAAGCTATGTTGCTAGAACATTGTTTAAAGGCAGTCATTTCTGGACAAGTTGGAATTAATCTCGCAGTGACAATGTTTGTGGGCATAATACCTTCACCAAGTAGGCTTACCAGCAAAATTGCAAGAGGAAACTCTGGATAATGGCCCTTTAACTATATTTTCATGCAGTCTTCAATAGATTTGACTAGAATGGTTATGGGAAAGAATTGATGACTAGCTACATAGCTGAACTCACTGGCCCTTTGATTGCTGAAATGTTTTTAGCTCACCTGGCTTTGCCAGGGTTAGCTTTTCTGATGGATGATTGTCCGTTGTCCATCAACATTTTGATCCTCTGAAACCATTAGGCCAATAATGGGATGTTCCTTGCATGAAGCTCTCAAAATTGTTCAAATAATTCCATTCCATGCAGAACTCTGGTTGCTATGGCAAAAATTAGTTTTCTAATGAAACCACAAGGCCTAGAGCTTAGATATTTAGCATGTATACTGAACAAAAAAAAAGAAACCAGATTTCTATACATATGTGTTTGTTATAAAAGGAAATCAACATGTCCAATGCCCTACATCTGTTCGGACGAACGATTATGTGTCAAATAAAACCATTTTAATTGGATTGTACGCATTACACAAAAAATAAAAATTCAAAATCGATTTTCTCGTGCATGCACGAGCCAGTATAATACGTGTTCATAAAATCGAACCATTCAGGCTGGTTTTATAGACTTTGTTGTCAATAAGAAAAAGACGTTGAAAAAAACTTTTTCATTAAGTTTTGTTTCTTTTTGATATGTCTAAAATTCCACCGAATTTGGATGAACGTGCCATCGGCATGCTAAATGCTGGTATGGCGACGAAGTAGGTTGCTAGGGTTGTTGGCAGTTGTAGCCGTGATATTCGAAACCTTAGGCAACGTATTCAAGCAACAGGGCGTATGGACGATTTACCACGTAGTGGACGTCCGCGGGTCACAGCGCCTGGTCAAGACCGCTATATTATGAACACACACCTATGCAATCGTTTTCAAACTGCCAATGCCACTTTTGCTAATACCCCTGGTAAACATAACAACCGAATATCTGCCCAAACTACGCAATCGTCTGCGCGAGGGTGGCCTACGTGGACGTCGTTCTTACGTTGGCTGTGTATTGACGCGACGTCACCGCGTAAATAGTGTTACTTGGGCACGTACACATCATCACTGGATAAAGCAACAATGGAATAGCGTTCTCTTCTCCGACGAGTCAAGATTTTCTAATCATCGAAGTGATAGCAGGGTTCGAACACCTGTGGTATAATTTGGACCTGCGTGTAAGACATCACCCTATTCCACCGTCGAACATCAATGTACTTACACAAGCCTTGATCCAGGGCTGGAACAACATCCCAGAGGCCGAAATCAACACACTTGTCGGTTCTATGCGCCAACGATGCGAGGCAGTACTCGATGCTCAAGGTGGCCATACCCGGTATTAATGTGTGATTTTGGTCTACGACCCCTACCACATTTAACCAGCCATTTCATCAGTTTTCCGTGAACGTAGAGAGATAAAATTTTACACACAAATTCACATTGAAATACTCTTGGAATACATGTAAAAATAATTTAACCCTTCTTTTCATATTTACGTACATCTGCACTTAAACACAGCGGAAGTTACTTATTTTGTTCAGTATACATTGTAGCAATGTCTAGTGGACCTCTACCCAGTTCAAATTATGAACCCCTGGTCAAAACTGATCCCAGTTGTGGGATCACTTGGTTTTACATAGGCTTATACGGGAAAATCTTTTAAAATCTTGTTTTCTGAAACCAAAGGGCCTAGAGCTAAGATATTTGTCGTGTAGTATTGCTTAGTTGACCTCTACCAAGTTTGTTCAAATCATGATCCCTGGGTCAAACTGACCCAGTCCAGGGGGCCTCTTGATTTTACATAGGAAAAAGTCTTACTTTTTTTAGCATGTAACATTGCCTTGTCATGAATCATGACCCTCGGGTGAAAATAAACTCTTCCCGGGAGGGGGTATAACTTTACTTTGCATAGGCTTATATAGGGAAAACTTAAAAACAAAAACCACAAGGCTCACTTTGCAATTGATATCAAGGTGAGCAATTTAGGGCCGTCTTTGTCCTCTTTTTACCAGATATTGCTCAAATTTGACAGTTTCTCCAACATGAATGGTAACAAATTTGTTTCCACTTCTTAAAAAATGAAAAAGGCAGTGGCTTGCCAGATATCATCGAGATTGGATACCGGGTATAAACATGGCCGTACTGTGTAAGTTTATAAAGGCATGTATGATGCCTTAATATATGCATGCTATTATCTTGTAAAATTAGATATGCCATTTGTCGTAAATACGGCAATTCCATAGCTTGCTGGAAAAAGTATGTGGGTCTGTATTGCTGCTCGCGGTAATTTGATATCACTTGAAAATATTTTAACAATGACAACGCAGGATTGTCATTGACAAATTACAGGAATCTGCTTTTAATATAGAAGCTCTGCATTCCCTTAGTTATCAGCTACTAGGCATTTTAGCTCATCTGGCTCACAGTGAGCTCTAAGGATCGATCAGTCGTACGTCGTCCACAATTTGCTTCACACAACTATTAGTTTATACTAATTTATTTATTCACTATTGCGAAACAAGTTCTTACAACTTCTATTAATCGCTCTCGAGACTCGTTCAAGATTGAATCAACCTCGAAGAGAGACAGAGGCCATGTGGAATTATTTGTGTCTTGCCTAAGGACACTACTTTTAAACCACTAGGCCAATTTTAACGAAACTTGTGAGGGATGTTGCTTGCATGAAGCTCTTCCCAAAAGTGTCCAAACAATTCAATTCCATGCAGAACGCTGGCTGCTATGGCATCTTGTTGAAAAAACTTTTAAAATCTTTTCTGAACGACTTAGATATGTAGCATTGTCTGTTTGTTCAAATCATGCCGTGGGGGTCAAACTTAACTGTGCTTGAGGGTCACTTGGTATAGGAAAATCTGCAAAACCACAAGGTCTATAGAGTTTAGATATGTGGTATGTAGTGGATCTTTACAAAGTTGTTCAAACTGTGTCCCTTGGGTCGATATTGGTATTGCCCGGGGGTCACGTGCTTTACATATACTTGCATAGGAAATTCTCCAAAATAGCAATGAAGCTTAGATTTTTGTTATGTGTCATTGTCTACGGGACCTCTACCACATTTGTTCAAATCAGGGCCTTGTTGGTATACAGTTAAAGCGAAAACCTAGCTCCAGTGCAATTTACCTAGCAACCACTGACTCGGTGACCTTCCTTAGCAACCAGGGTCCTTGGAAACAATGTGTAATGTATATTACAGTATATATACATCCACATGTGGCGAACACAACGTGAAACCAACCGTCACCTTAATATGGTCAGTTTTGTTACGATCGCTTTTAAGGGTACGGTCGTTATATCGAAAAGGTGGCTGTTTTGAATGTACCTGGGTGAATGGTCAGTGACTTCTGAGATATTCTGTGACATCTGCCAAAAATGCAGTGCGCATCGCTTGTTAGTGGTCAAACCGTCTCATAATAAAACGGTAAACCGAGTTTATGGTGATTGCTACGGCGACATGCCTGTTGAGACGTGTAGTTGCGTGATTCGCGTAAGGAAGCTGAAGGTGGACTAGAAATGAAGCAGACAGCCAGAAGTTGTGCGAGTCTCTTGCGGCCTATCATCACAAGGAAGCTGTCATCTCGTCGGTGCATATCCTAGCATCCGAATATAAAAGTAGCTTAATTACTAGACAGTAAGATGTTGCATATACACGCTAGGAAATTTTCTACAATAAAAATATACATGATAGATATACATGCTCGTAAGAGGAACAATTGGACAAAAATGTCTCCAATTTTAGACAAGTTTGGAATTATAACATACATGCATACGGTTTTCTTCACATATAACGACATAACCGCTCCATATACTGGATGTCAATGTCATATAAAGACAAAATGCCTCCATTTAAGACAAGTTTGGAAGTATAACATTTACGGCTGACTTCATATAAGACCTGACCAGCGCACTCGCACTCGCACACGTAAATGTAAATGTACAACGTACAACTGCCAAATTTCGGGGATGATCTCAAACGATTCTAGTATCATAGGAAATCTTGGTTACGTTCATTATTAAAAAGTCTTCCTTATTATATAATACTATTTACTATAATCCTAATAATAATCATTACTATCGTGTACTGTAGAACTCATACAAGATTGAACATATAATCATCATGAAGAGATTCATCCTTGCAATTGAAGTAATCAATAATCAGTTTCATCAAAATCGTCGTTTTCATGAGAGTCATTGTCCCATCAACATCATTTGTATCACTATTAAAATAAAACAAATATTTTTTTCTATTTTAGTAACAGTGACATTGGCTTTGCTTCCTCTCCACACAATCTACCCACACACCAAGTTTGGTTGCAATTGGTCACTCCTACCTCGAGTAATTTAGCGGAAACCATTTTTCTATTTTTAGTAACAGTGACTTTGACCTTGAGGATAGAGCCCTTAATGCAATCGCAAACTTCCTCTCTACGCAAGCTACATACGCACCAAGATTCATTGCAATTGGTCACTCTTAACTAAAGTTATTGAGCGGAAACTAAATGTTTAACGACCACCCGCCCGCCGGCCCGCCCGACATACGACAACGCCATTGTTATTATAATAATGATAATAATCATTATCATCATCATCGTCGTCGTCGTCAGCTATATCATCACTGTCACACTATCAACATTCATTACCATAACGATCATCACCATCATCCTCAACAGTACCAGATTAACCTAATGGCAAAACTTTGAGATCAAGAATTCACTTACTGATGAATGTGTTTCGCTTGATGCCAGAATATACCCTAACCGACATTCGCCAATGACTCCATATACGGATTGTCAAATAAATCAGACAGCCCTTAAATGAACGAATGGTCTGCTAAAAACTTAATAAACGCACTAATAACTGCAAAGTAATAATTGTTAAACATGCAATTGCACGGTCCGGAGACACCCGCATGATAAATTACCATTAATTGTCTACATTTGCATTGGTATGATTGTCTATAATTTGAAATATTATTGTATTGTTGTTCTAACTTGAGATGGTCCCTCAATACATTGTTCAAATACAGAGTACGTTTACATGTACATGTACGTTTACAGTTACACTGGTCAGGTCTATTAAGACATAATTGTTCTATATTCTAGTATTGAATTTTGGCTTCATATGAAGAGAGTCCGCGTCAAGATCACGGCGCTTTCTTACTACTAGTATATAAAGGATAGAACGGATTATAAATAAAAGATTGACTTCATATATAATATGTAACAGTTCCTTATATCAAAATTGTATTTCATGCATTGTTAGTTTGACGGCTACATATCGCTGGTACGGTTTCCCGATATACAAAACATATTAATCATCCATATAAGACAGTAATGGCTTTCTGTATCCAGCCATATAATAATAATAATAAAAAAAATTAATAATTTCTTTATTTTACGAAGGTATTACACATTAAGTTATGTAACAAATTACATATTCTTATTTACAATGTGGCCTTCGATGAAACTAATAAAAAGAAAATAAAGCAAATACAAAACTATCAAGCAGAAATAAACACATACTTAAAAACATACATATCAGATACAAACATATTCATTTACACCCGACACACACTCCTTAATTATAGATTTTAAATAATTATTATGATTAATTGAATAAATTTAATAGCAAGTACACTATATTATCACAAATGTAACAGTAAGAAAACATTCAAGTAACTGACATAAATTTATGCTATATATAATACGAATGCACGATAAAATAGTCGATGAATACATGTCTTAAAATACATGTATGTATAACTAGTGACGATGACCATATCTTAAAGGGAGGGTGTTCAATGTCAGTAATTTGTACCAGTATTAATCCATTAAATTGCTTAATTAACATTATACTGTAAAAAAAAAGATATAAAAAGATATACTATATTTGACCAGTAAGGGATGCTCGTTACAATTAGTAGCAATCTTGTATAGTATTACTAGTAATTAGAGAGTAATTAGTAAGATGTCATTTCTTAGATTGAGGTCGGAAGTAATCATTAGCAAGTTTTCTCATCTTTGAAAAGATCTTTGTTTATCAGTATAAAAGTCATGATATGACAGGTCAGAGCATCAGTATCGGGTGATAAACAACAAAGACAGATCTACAAGAAAGTACACTTCAAGAAACGTATACGCATATGGTAAGATTATGAAAGACTTTTTTTGACGTTTTCCATTAAATTTTAATATAAAGGATCAAATCAAAATGTAGTTTGCATTAATTTACGCATACATTTCTATCGGTTATATTGATTCGATTTTATTGTATTATAATTTTATATATATCTAATTGGCTAAACAAACATTATAAGATAATATCATCACGTCTTACACTAGGAAACAGGGATTTATGGTATGGGATTTTTAATTTTTCGCATCAAGGGAATACAATCTTCTCTTGTTTTTCATTTAAGAATAGTGCACAGTTTTCTTCACAGTATCACGTACAAGTATATGTTTGTAGGTCAAATATCTGTCAAATAGAAAAACAAACTAGCAGTATTTTTGACAAAATCGGGAGAATAGAAATAATGATAAAAATATAAATTGTTTGCAGGTAGATAGATGGGGGGGGATTTGGGCAATTTATTTGTGAAAATAAGTCATTTTATAAGGAGGTCTAGAACGAAATAATGATGCTTATTTATAATATATCGTAAAATATAATGACTAACGAAATTAAGTTTGTATATGGCAGAAGCCGTTTTAATTAACAAAGTGCTATAATTATATGGTACATAAAATTAGATAGGGATAGGAGAGTGGTGGTGTAGGGGTTCAGACACTGCCACTCAACCCGGCTATGTGAGTTTGAGCCCCACACGTTCACGTGATGATCGTACCTCCTCGTATAATAATAATAATAATAATGATAATAATTGGTACGACATCAGTACTGATTTTTCCTTGAAGCGGACTCGATAGTGATTCGATAAGCTTGATTTTTTTTACAATCTAAGATAAATTCGTATGAATAAAGTATTTTTTCCTTCTGAGAAGATACTTGTTACAAATACAGATTTAAACGAAAAGGTAATGGAAAGTGTACTTGGCAAGATAACCTTGATTATCCCCCTTATTGTTCACAGCAAACATTCTCAAGAGAATTTATTCAAAAGAGGGCATTGAGTTTATTTGTGATATCAAAGAACCATGATAACTATACCTAATCAACTTTTTGAAGTGTCTCCTAATATACATCAAAGTTTTAGAAAAAGACGCTGCCATGTAGCCAATAGCTTTAAACTGGTACGGTACAATGCATTTCTTGCAATTCTTCGATTACTTGCATTAAGTTGGGACCATAGATTTTGACTTGTTAAAGATATAGCGTGTGATAATTGCCGGAGGGTGCGAGTTCGAGCTCCATTTGGGTCACGATCGTATCTCCACATATGACACCAGTACTGTTTTTCCAACGAAGTGGACTCAAGAGTGACTCGATAAGCTAAACGCTTTCTTCACAATCATGCAGTGCTCTGAAAAGACATATTATAATTCAAACTGCAGAGAAAGGCTTCAGATGAATTGTTTGCGGTAATGCAACAAGAGATGACAGTCCTCTAAAAAGAAATATGGAAATACATACAGGAAAGAAAGGCTTTAAATGTGATGTTTGTGATTATGTATGTGATCGTAGGAATGATCTGAAGAGACACATGAAGAAACATAAAGTAGAGAAATGCTTTAAATGTGATGTTTGTGATTATGCATGTTGTACTAATTATCATCTGAAGAGACACATGAAGAAACATAAAGGAGAGAAAAGCTTAAGATGTGATGTTTGTGATTATGCATGCAATCGTAAGGATCAGCTAAAGAAACATATGAGAAAACACACTGGAGGAACATTCTTTCAATGTAATGTTTGTGATTATGGAAGTATTTATAGCAGTGCTCTGAAGACACATATGAGACTACATACAGGGAAGAAAATCTTTAAATGTAATGTTTGTGATTATACAGGTAGCGATATCAGAAATCTGAAAAGACATATGGGAATACATACAGGAGAGAAATTATTTGAATGTTATGTTTGTGATTATGCAGGTAGGAATTCTAGTGCTCTAAAAAGACATATGGGAAAACATACTGGAGAGAAAGGCTTTAAATGTGATGTTTGTGATTATGCATGCAATCGTACGGATACTCTGAAAGTTCACATGAGGAAACATACAGGAGAGAAATGCTTTCATTGTGATATTTGTGATTATGCATGTAGTCAAAAATCTTCTCTGGTTAATCATATAAGTAAACATACAGGAGACAGACGTCTTAAATGTGATTTTTGTGATTATGCAACTTATCGTACGGATACTCTGAAAGTTCACATGAGGAAACATACAGGAGAGAAATGCTTTCATTGTGATATTTGTGATTATGCATGTAGTCAAAAATCTTCTCTGGTTATTCATATGAGTAAACATACAGGAGACAAACGTTTTAAATGTGATGTTTGTGATTATGCATGTAGTCAAAAATCTTCTCTGGTTAATCATATAAGTAAACATACAGGAGACAAACGTTTTAAATGTGATGTTTGTGATTATGCATGTAATCAGAGCAGTACGCTGAAGAGACATATGATTAAACATACAGGAAAGAAATGCTTTTAATGTGATAATTGTGATTACGAAAGTAGTGATAGAAGTGCTCTGAAGAGACGTATGAGAATACATATAGGATTTTTGTTTGTTTTTGATATGCAGGTAGTGATATCAGTGCTCTGAAAAAAACATATGAGAATTCACACAGAAGAGAAAGTTCTGATTTGAATGTGATGTTTATAATTATTATACCCCCGCACAACGAAGTTGTAAGGGGGGTATACTGGAATCAGCTTGTCCGTCCGGCCGTCCGGCCGTCCGTCGGTTTTCCTTGTCCGCCCAATAACTTAAGATTCCTTTGACCCACAGTCTTCATATTTGGCATGGAGGTTAGTCATGACTAGTAGATGACCCCTATTGATTTTGAGGTCACCGGGTCAAAGGTCAAGGTCACAGGGGCATTGACTTCAAAAAGCTTGTCCGCCCAATAACTTAAGATTCCTTTGACGCACAGTCTTCATATTTGGCATGGAGGTTAGTCATGACTAGTAGATGACCCCTATTGATTTTGAGGTCACCGGGTCAAAGGTCAAGGTCACAGGGGCCTTGACTTCAAAAAGCTTGTCCGCCCAATAACTTAAGACATATTTGACATGTTTTAACACTCCAACCCATAGGAAAGGAGGAGTTATTGACAACGTATATATAAACTTTGATCCAGCAGGAATAATTACTGATATGATACCTACCTATTACAGTGACCACTTTGTGCTTAGTGTAGCTATACCATTTCACCATTTATAAACTCTGCAGTTGTAATTTCATTCAAAGATCATTTTGTGAGTATTAACATTTCATTCTCCATCTACATTTTCCATTTTCACATTTGAAGCATACAATTATGTTCACATAATTGTATTCATCATAAAACAACCCCAGGCAAAGCTGCATGAAGGGGGGGGGGGGGGGGGTTCAAGTCATGCAGTGGCAGTTTCAGTGTTAGGTCAGTAGGTCAAAGGTAAAGGTCACTTTGATCTTTGCCACTAAAAACATGTAGTATACATAACTAGGCAATGCACAGGCTTACTACCCTCAGATTTAACAGGGAGGTCCTCCTTGAGCTGTAAATAACCACTGTTGATTCTGACAAAGCGGTATGCGGGGGTATTCAGGTTATGACAGTGGCAGTTCTAGTTTATTTAACTGCAGAGATCATCTTAAGAGACACATAGGAAAACATGCAGTAGAGAAATGCTTTCAAGGTGATGTTTGTGATAATGCAAGTAGTGATAGCAGTACTCTGAAGAGACGTACGAGAATACATACAGGAAAAAGATTCTGCAAAGTGTTGTGATTATGCAGGTAGTAATATAAATTCTCTGAGGACACATATGAGAATACATGAATACATACACGAGAGAAATGCTTTAAGTGTGATGTTTATGATTATGTTTGTAATCGCAGGGATCACGTGAAGACACACATAGGTAAACATACAGCAGAGAAATGCTTTCAATGTGATGTTGTGTAGTTGTAAATGAAACAGAAGTTAATTATTTTCAAATTTATTGATATTTTTTCAATTAAAACGATTCAATTTTATAGTGGTACTATATATAAAGGAAAGGTTCAATGAATAGATGTTGTGTGTGTATATAATACTATTTTAAATAAACATAATCAGTTTTCCTTTTTATTCGTTCATTGATCTAAGTTTAATATGTGCATACATCTTATAAGATTGTATAATATAATAAACTTAAAACACATCTATGTATACAATGTTAAATAATAGCACATGAACAATTATATTGCATTTATAAAAGAAGATATACGAAATTAAACATGAGATATAAAGGCAAATAAAGGCACTGCCATATCTGATATAAGATCATTCCAATGTCCCTGTTTTAAGACAGCTTTCTATTTAAAATTGAATGTATTATTCATACAGCAGGAAATAAGACCTAAGACCTATCACTAAATATGATTAATACCCCCATTAACTGCTTTGTCAACTGAAAAAGTTATTTGTGACAGAATAGCTTGTAAAATAACTAAAACAGAGTTATGGTTCTTGGTAATAACTCTGTAATGAGTCATGATAGAGTTACGGTACTTGTACACTGCACTTCCTCTCATTGTAATTGACCATTGTCTGAAGTTGTATTGAATTCCAATCAGCAGTCTTCAAGTGAAATACCGGACAAGATAAATGCAATGGACCGACCGACTGACGGACCGACCGAACAACCACCGGGTGACTCCTATATACCTCTTCCCACAAAGTATACACATTTGTCTCTCGTTTAAGGACCATTTCTATAAAGAAAGTTAAGCATATATTGATTACTAGTAATTTAAATTACTATCATATTGGCACTAATTGTTTCTACATGGGAAATAACTCAATGTATTTAAAAATTCGTAAGGACGCGTAAATTCAGATACTGGCTGATGTTTAGTGAAAATTGATTTGACTTTAGTTTTAGTAATGTCTCTTGGCCTTTTCACACAACTGTTAAATGACCCCTGGGTTAAACTGACCCCGTCCGGGGATGTCACTTGATTTTACATCTCGTAAGTTTCTATAGGATTGATTTTAATAATCTTCTCCAAAATCAAAAGGCCTAGAGCTAAGATATTTAGTAAATAGCGTTGTCTAGTGGACCTCTACCAAATTTGTTCAAATCATGCTCCTTGGATCAATATTTTCCCGCCTAGTGGATCACTTGTTTTACATAGAGATATCTAGGAAAACCTTTAAAAATCTTCTTCTTTGAAACCACAAGGTCTGGAGCTTAGATATTAAGTGTGTAATAGTGTCCTGTGGACCTCTTCAAAGTTTGTTCAAATTATTCCCCTGACGTCAATATTGGCCCCGCACAGGGGGTCACTTGTTTTACATAGACGTATATAGGAAATCCTTTGAAATTCTTCTCTTCCAAAACCACAATATTTAGAGCCTAGATATTTAGTGTGGTCTAGTGGATCTCTTCAAAGTGTGTCCAAATCATGCCCCAGTGTTAAAAGTTACGCTGCCAAGGGGGTCGTTTGATATTAAAAAATCGTCTTTTCTAAAGATACAAGGGCGTTAATACGCATTTGTTAATAGGAGTATCGCCTTTATTTTCGCGTTATAATGCTTTGTCTTTTGCTTTATAATGCATTTAACACATTTAACACAAAACACATCTGATCGACGCCTTAGTGATGCCGTAACTTACGACGTCGTAAGTAGATAATGTCAGTCTGTGTAATGCATTTTTTCATTTGGTTTTAGGTACCCAACATCTGCAGAATTCCACCGGAAGCTTCAACTGTATCATAATGCATCGTTCAGATGCCACTTGCACATAATCATTTCAAAAGATCTTATAGTTGACAACTTGACACCTTCAAATTTAAGCCCCTCCGTGCCAGGGCGTAATCATGTGACTATTCGAAATGAAGTTAAATATGCAGGGATTAATTGCCATAGTGTCGAAATTATAGTTTTACTGAAAAGATTTATATATGAAACGATAAAAACCGTATTGAAGCAGAATGGATGTTTCCTTGTGCTAAACTTACAATTTCAAAGTAGTGTTGGGTAAGATATATCTTAGCAAATGTTTACACAGTCATCTTCTGCTGAACGCACGATCATACATTTTGCGATGATGCAACCAACCGTATGCATATAATTATGTCTGAAATGCACATACCCAGTATATGTTAGGGTGTTTAGTTTCCGAGCAGCTTTACATTGCGTGGTTTCCAGGGTTCATTCCATCGTGTATTTAGCGGTAAAGCATTGTGTAGAATAGTAAAATAAGTCATAGTAACACCTAAACGATTAGCTACCCCGTATGTCCGTCTAGATGTATTATTTAAACCCAAGTGTCATTTACAATTAAGTTGTACTTAAGGCCTAATGAAGAGTTTAAAATATCTTATGAATAATTTGTCCTTATTCCTGAAATTTAAGGCGTTGGTGAGAATCTTTGCCATTTCCTATTAAAACGTATTTCATTGTATAGAAAATGTGATGTCCAAGATGTATATGGTATACGCATTTCGTATATAAACCCACTTCTAAATGGGAAGCTATCTTGGCGGACAAAGCTTTTCAAGAGCTGCAGAAACTTTAACCGAACACATGCTCCGAATATGGCTTCCGGGGCAAGGCCATATACAAGGTGCCCATACTATCGTTATGCTATTGATGACAATTAAACTATGATACCGCGGGTGTGCGGAAATATTTCCTTAATTACCGATGGTCACAAGGTGACCTTAAGACCATCTTAAGGCTTACGATGCTTTCGAGTTAGTCACCCCAGACCAGCATACAGTACCGGAAACTCTGTAAATTTGACTAAAACGATGGCGAATGAAAGAAACGTTGTTGATAGCATTATGTTAAACTTTGCGGAAATAAATGCTGGAGGGTTATTTGTGTTGTTTTGATAATATAATTGTCCGATTAAAGACATCGTTAGGGTTATATTTATAGAGCATTCTATCTTTAAATGTAATTAATAGAAAGTATAAATCGAAAAGTACCGACGCATTAATAACTGATATAGCAATTAAAGATAATTTGTTTTCTTTTCGCGACAGGTAAACTAGATTTAGTCAAAATTCTTTTGATAAAACTACTCCGCTTTTTTGCAGCGGAAGTTGCACTGTATATAGACGGTACAGCGTCATTGGTATGAGACGCCTAAATACATTTCCATAGACTTACATTATAAGGGTTTCTTCCGGTGCGACTACCCAAAATCTCACCGACTGCTGAAATGAACTTTATTTTGTAGAATCATCCTAGTCCCACATAAAAATAACAAAATTTATACATGTGATCCAATACTTTATGCCAGTAATTTGGAGCTCAATGACACCACCCCCAATTTTGTGGCAGTTTTAGTGGTCACCGACCAAATATGTCAGTATTTTCAAATACCAAATATTTTGATTATAATTTATATCCAGATTTTTCTCTTCATATTTCATTTGTGATCTATCATGCAGCGATTATTTCAAACTAATTTTTCTTGTATGCATCCACTTAGTTTCAGCCAATCAGCAATCAAACACATAGTGTAGGTCCGCATGTTCCCTAGACAAAATAACCTGCTTCCGCTTTTCACCGATTTAGGGGTCTCATACCTAAAGACTGAAACGATTGCTTTTGTACACACTTAGAACTCTTTCAAATAATAAAATAATAATTCCTGCACCAAAGTATAGCTTTGATTTAATCTGCATAGCATCACGATGCAGAATATACCTCCATATTGATGACCAGGTCGAGACGATTTCGTGTGCTGCTGCTGAGCTTTAAAATAATTTGTCAAATTACTTCAATATCAGTTGTCATATCTGTAGTCTTTTCTTTTCAGAGTCGAAAATGTGAGTGGACAGGGAGCAGAGTGTCTTTTAAAAATATATGTGTTTATTTGGTTGATACATCATATACTCTTCTTGCAATGGCATGTTATGTTACCCCACCCCTTCCAAAAAAATGAAATTTTGAAGAAATTTTGCCTTATTTATCACAAAATAGTGTTCTAAAAAGCAGGATAGTATCAAAATTTACATCAAAACGTACAATAGAGTTAAGGCTGTACATACGCACACCGTACAAACACGCTTGTTCAGTAAAAAACCCAAATTAAACATCTAGATGGACGTTCAGGGTGCCCAAAATTAAGAGTAATCTGCGTAGTATTTGAATTTCTAACACATGTACCATGAATTGTAAAGAACCGAATGCTTCTTAAGTACCACTTTTTCATTAAAATATGAATTGTCACGGCTATGCATGAAATTTCAATTGAAATAGACGATAACTGACGCGATGCATCCCTCTGAGGCCAAAAAAGCGTATTTTTGTACACCATTTTAGAGTAATATTCGTATTTCTGAGACCGAAATTGCAAATGCAACAAGAAATGATGCATATTTAACAAAATTCGTATTTAATGTAATGAAAAACAACAAATTAGCTACAAAAACTGAGCAAGATTTTCTCAAAATTGGGTTTTAAGGCATTTTTGTAATTAAAGGGAGGTAATTCAAAATCTATATTGCCCTTCCCTATGCGTTCCGGGACATGTTGTCGCATTTTGTGATAAGAATTACGTCGATTTTTGTGAAATTACAATTCTAGCACTGTTTTCACGCAATTTCATGGCGACTAGATCTATATAACACATTTTAATTACAACAGTAAACTTGTTTGATATGTTTTCAGCTCTAGAATCATAAGGTGACGAAAATCATTTACTAGAACAGTAGCCATTTAGGTGATATTTACCCGTCTAGTGATTTTGAGATTCAGTTACAGGTCTAAAAAACACAATTTCATCAATAAAATCACAGTACATACTAAAATCCGAGCATAAACAGCTCGGGAATATACTTTGTAAATTATCATTTGTGAATTATATACGCCATTTCACACTTCTATTGACAACATATTATCTGCCCTTGCACATTTCTTTTCAGCATTTTCTCCACTGCTGGTCCCGTATATTGAAACTTTGTAACCATACCTGCATTCTAGACTAAAAAATCTTCTACTAATAAATTCAGATTTGCGCTGACATCTCTACACTCCGTATTTATGTGTGAACATCAAAATCATACAGTTATAATCCCCTAAATCTGACTGAGGGGTACATTTTGAACCTTTATTTCATAAAAAAATATCAGAAAAGCTGATTTGTTTCCTTCCAGACCTCCATTCAATGTATCTGTTACCAAATTAGCTATTTTGAATACAAAACAATGTCTAAAATGAACTTGGGGACACACAGAAACATCGTTCTCTGTGCTATATAAAGACTGAAACGATTGCTTTTGTACACACTTAGAACTCTTTCAAATAATAAAATAATAATTCCTGCACCAAAGTATAGCTTTGATTTAATCTGCATAGCATCACGATGCAGAATATACCTCCATATTGATGACCAGGTCGAGACGATTTCGTGTGCTGCTGCTGAGCTTTAAAATAATTTGTCAAATTACTTCAATATCAGTTGTCATATCTGTAGTCTTTTCTTTTCAGAGTCGAAAATGTGAGTGGACAGGGAGCAGAGTGTCTTTTAAAAATATATGTGTTTATTTGGTTGATACATCATATACTCTTCTTGCAATGGCATGTTATGTTACCCCACCCCTTCCAAAAAAATGAAATTTTGAAGAAATTTTGCCTTATTTATCACAAAATAGTGTTCTAAAAAGCAGGATAGTATCAAAATTTACATCAAAACGTACAATAGAGTTAAGGCTGTACATACGCACACCGTACAAACACGCTTGTTCAGTAAAAAACCCAAATTAAACATCTAGATGGACGTTCAGGGTGCCCAAAATTAAGAGTAATCTGCGTAGTATTTGAATTTCTAACACATGTACCATGAATTGTAAAGAACCGAATGCTTCTTAAGTACCACTTTTTCATTAAAATATGAATTGTCACGGCTATGCATGAAATTTCAATTGAAATAGACGATAACTGACGCGATGCATCCCTCTGAGGCCAAAAAAGCGTATTTTTGTACACCATTTTAGAGTAATATTCGTATTTCTGAGACCGAAATTGCAAATGCAACAAGAAATGATGCATATTTAACAAAATTCGTATTTAATGTAATGAAAAACAACAAATTAGCTACAAAAACTGAGCAAGATTTTCTCAAAATTGGGTTTTAAGGCATTTTTGTAATTAAAGGGAGGTAATTCAAAATCTATATTGCCCTTCCCTATGCGTTCCGGGACATGTTGTCGCATTTTGTGATAAGAATTACGTCGATTTTTGTGAAATTACAATTCTAGCACTGTTTTCACGCAATTTCATGGCGACTAGATCTATATAACACATTTTAATTACAACAGTAAACTTGTTTGATATGTTTTCAGCTCTAGAATCATAAGGTGACGAAAATCATTTACTAGAACAGTAGCCATTTAGGTGATATTTACCCGTCTAGTGATTTTGAGATTCAGTTACAGGTCTAAAAAACACAATTTCATCAATAAAATCACAGTACATACTAAAATCCGAGCATAAACAGCTCGGGAATATACTTTGTAAATTATCATTTGTGAATTATATACGCCATTTCACACTTCTATTGACAACATATTATCTGCCCTTGCACATTTCTTTTCAGCATTTTCTCCACTGCTGGTCCCGTATATTGAAACTTTGTAACCATACCTGCATTCTAGACTAAAAAATCTTCTACTAATAAATTCAGATTTGCGCTGACATCTCTACACTCCGTATTTATGTGTGAACATCAAAATCATACAGTTATAATCCCCTAAATCTGACTGAGGGGTACATTTTGAACCTTTATTTCATAAAAAAATATCAGAAAAGCTGATTTGTTTCCTTCCAGACCTCCATTCAATGTATCTGTTACCAAATTAGCTATTTTGAATACAAAACAATGTCTAAAATGAACTTGGGGACACACAGAAACATCGTTCTCTGTGCTATATAAAGACTGAAACGATTGCTTTTGTACACACTTAGAACTCTTTCAAATAATAAAATAATAATTCCTGCACCAAAGTATAGCTTTGATTTAATCTGCATAGCATCACGATGCAGAATATACCTCCATATTGATGACCAGGTCGAGACGATTTCGTGTGCTGCTGCTGAGCTTTAAAATAATTTGTCAAATTACTTCAATATCAGTTGTCATATCTGTAGTCTTTTCTTTTCAGAGTCGAAAATGTGAGTGGACAGGGAGCAGAGTGTCTTTTAAAAATATATGTGTTTATTTGGTTGATACATCATATACTCTTCTTGCAATGGCATGTTATGTTACCCCACCCCTTCCAAAAAAATGAAATTTTGAAGAAATTTTGCCTTATTTATCACAAAATAGTGTTCTAAAAAGCAGGATAGTATCAAAATTTACATCAAAACGTACAATAGAGTTAAGGCTGTACATACGCACACCGTACAAACACGCTTGTTCAGTAAAAAACCCAAATTAAACATCTAGATGGACGTTCAGGGTGCCCAAAATTAAGAGTAATCTGCGTAGTATTTGAATTTCTAACACATGTACCATGAATTGTAAAGAACCGAATGCTTCTTAAGTACCACTTTTTCATTAAAATATGAATTGTCACGGCTATGCATGAAATTTCAATTGAAATAGACGATAACTGACGCGATGCATCCCTCTGAGGCCAAAAAAGCGTATTTTTGTACACCATTTTAGAGTAATATTCGTATTTCTGAGACCGAAATTGCAAATGCAACAAGAAATGATGCATATTTAACAAAATTCGTATTTAATGTAATGAAAAACAACAAATTAGCTACAAAAACTGAGCAAGATTTTCTCAAAATTGGGTTTTAAGGCATTTTTGTAATTAAAGGGAGGTAATTCAAAATCTATATTGCCCTTCCCTATGCGTTCCGGGACATGTTGTCGCATTTTGTGATAAGAATTACGTCGATTTTTGTGAAATTACAATTCTAGCACTGTTTTCACGCAATTTCATGGCGACTAGATCTATATAACACATTTTAATTACAACAGTAAACTTGTTTGATATGTTTTCAGCTCTAGAATCATAAGGTGACGAAAATCATTTACTAGAACAGTAGCCATTTAGGTGATATTTACCCGTCTAGTGATTTTGAGATTCAGTTACAGGTCTAAAAAACACAATTTCATCAATAAAATCACAGTACATACTAAAATCCGAGCATAAACAGCTCGGGAATATACTTTGTAAATTATCATTTGTGAATTATATACGCCATTTCACACTTCTATTGACAACATATTATCTGCCCTTGCACATTTCTTTTCAGCATTTTCTCCACTGCTGGTCCCGTATATTGAAACTTTGTAACCATACCTGCATTCTAGACTAAAAAATCTTCTACTAATAAATTCAGATTTGCGCTGACATCTCTACACTCCGTATTTATGTGTGAACATCAAAATCATACAGTTATAATCCCCTAAATCTGACTGAGGGGTACATTTTGAACCTTTATTTCATAAAAAAATATCAGAAAAGCTGATTTGTTTCCTTCCAGACCTCCATTCAATGTATCTGTTACCAAATTAGCTATTTTGAATACAAAACAATGTCTAAAATGAACTTGGGGACACACAGAAACATCGTTCTCTGTGCTATATAAAGACTGAAACGATTGCTTTTGTACACACTTAGAACTCTTTCAAATAATAAAATAATAATTCCTGCACCAAAGTATAGCTTTGATTTAATCTGCATAGCATCACGATGCAGAATATACCTCCATATTGATGACCAGGTCGAGACGATTTCGTGTGCTGCTGCTGAGCTTTAAAATAATTTGTCAAATTACTTCAATATCAGTTGTCATATCTGTAGTCTTTTCTTTTCAGAGTCGAAAATGTGAGTGGACAGGGAGCAGAGTGTCTTTTAAAAATATATGTGTTTATTTGGTTGATACATCATATACTCTTCTTGCAATGGCATGTTATGTTACCCCACCCCTTCCAAAAAAATGAAATTTTGAAGAAATTTTGCCTTATTTATCACAAAATAGTGTTCTAAAAAGCAGGATAGTATCAAAATTTACATCAAAACGTACAATAGAGTTAAGGCTGTACATACGCACACCGTACAAACACGCTTGTTCAGTAAAAAACCCAAATTAAACATCTAGATGGACGTTCAGGGTGCCCAAAATTAAGAGTAATCTGCGTAGTATTTGAATTTCTAACACATGTACCATGAATTGTAAAGAACCGAATGCTTCTTAAGTACCACTTTTTCATTAAAATATGAATTGTCACGGCTATGCATGAAATTTCAATTGAAATAGACGATAACTGACGCGATGCATCCCTCTGAGGCCAAAAAAGCGTATTTTTGTACACCATTTTAGAGTAATATTCGTATTTCTGAGACCGAAATTGCAAATGCAACAAGAAATGATGCATATTTAACAAAATTCGTATTTAATGTAATGAAAAACAACAAATTAGCTACAAAAACTGAGCAAGATTTTCTCAAAATTGGGTTTTAAGGCATTTTTGTAATTAAAGGGAGGTAATTCAAAATCTATATTGCCCTTCCCTATGCGTTCCGGGACATGTTGTCGCATTTTGTGATAAGAATTACGTCGATTTTTGTGAAATTACAATTCTAGCACTGTTTTCACGCAATTTCATGGCGACTAGATCTATATAACACATTTTAATTACAACAGTAAACTTGTTTGATATGTTTTCAGCTCTAGAATCATAAGGTGACGAAAATCATTTACTAGAACAGTAGCCATTTAGGTGATATTTACCCGTCTAGTGATTTTGAGATTCAGTTACAGGTCTAAAAAACACAATTTCATCAATAAAATCACAGTACATACTAAAATCCGAGCATAAACAGCTCGGGAATATACTTTGTAAATTATCATTTGTGAATTATATACGCCATTTCACACTTCTATTGACAACATATTATCTGCCCTTGCACATTTCTTTTCAGCATTTTCTCCACTGCTGGTCCCGTATATTGAAACTTTGTAACCATACCTGCATTCTAGACTAAAAAATCTTCTACTAATAAATTCAGATTTGCGCTGACATCTCTACACTCCGTATTTATGTGTGAACATCAAAATCATACAGTTATAATCCCCTAAATCTGACTGAGGGGTACATTTTGAACCTTTATTTCATAAAAAAATATCAGAAAAGCTGATTTGTTTCCTTCCAGACCTCCATTCAATGTATCTGTTACCAAATTAGCTATTTTGAATACAAAACAATGTCTAAAATGAACTTGGGGACACACAGAAACATCGTTCTCTGTGCTATATAAAGACTGAAACGATTGCTTTTGTACACACTTAGAACTCTTTCAAATAATAAAATAATAATTCCTGCACCAAAGTATAGCTTTGATTTAATCTGCATAGCATCACGATGCAGAATATACCTCCATATTGATGACCAGGTCGAGACGATTTCGTGTGCTGCTGCTGAGCTTTAAAATAATTTGTCAAATTACTTCAATATCAGTTGTCATATCTGTAGTCTTTTCTTTTCAGAGTCGAAAATGTGAGTGGACAGGGAGCAGAGTGTCTTTTAAAAATATATGTGTTTATTTGGTTGATACATCATATACTCTTCTTGCAATGGCATGTTATGTTACCCCACCCCTTCCAAAAAAATGAAATTTTGAAGAAATTTTGCCTTATTTATCACAAAATAGTGTTCTAAAAAGCAGGATAGTATCAAAATTTACATCAAAACGTACAATAGAGTTAAGGCTGTACATACGCACACCGTACAAACACGCTTGTTCAGTAAAAAACCCAAATTAAACATCTAGATGGACGTTCAGGGTGCCCAAAATTAAGAGTAATCTGCGTAGTATTTGAATTTCTAACACATGTACCATGAATTGTAAAGAACCGAATGCTTCTTAAGTACCACTTTTTCATTAAAATATGAATTGTCACGGCTATGCATGAAATTTCAATTGAAATAGACGATAACTGACGCGATGCATCCCTCTGAGGCCAAAAAAGCGTATTTTTGTACACCATTTTAGAGTAATATTCGTATTTCTGAGACCGAAATTGCAAATGCAACAAGAAATGATGCATATTTAACAAAATTCGTATTTAATGTAATGAAAAACAACAAATTAGCTACAAAAACTGAGCAAGATTTTCTCAAAATTGGGTTTTAAGGCATTTTTGTAATTAAAGGGAGGTAATTCAAAATCTATATTGCCCTTCCCTATGCGTTCCGGGACATGTTGTCGCATTTTGTGATAAGAATTACGTCGATTTTTGTGAAATTACAATTCTAGCACTGTTTTCACGCAATTTCATGGCGACTAGATCTATATAACACATTTTAATTACAACAGTAAACTTGTTTGATATGTTTTCAGCTCTAGAATCATAAGGTGACGAAAATCATTTACTAGAACAGTAGCCATTTAGGTGATATTTACCCGTCTAGTGATTTTGAGATTCAGTTACAGGTCTAAAAAACACAATTTCATCAATAAAATCACAGTACATACTAAAATCCGAGCATAAACAGCTCGGGAATATACTTTGTAAATTATCATTTGTGAATTATATACGCCATTTCACACTTCTATTGACAACATATTATCTGCCCTTGCACATTTCTTTTCAGCATTTTCTCCACTGCTGGTCCCGTATATTGAAACTTTGTAACCATACCTGCATTCTAGACTAAAAAATCTTCTACTAATAAATTCAGATTTGCGCTGACATCTCTACACTCCGTATTTATGTGTGAACATCAAAATCATACAGTTATAATCCCCTAAATCTGACTGAGGGGTACATTTTGAACCTTTATTTCATAAAAAAATATCAGAAAAGCTGATTTGTTTCCTTCCAGACCTCCATTCAATGTATCTGTTACCAAATTAGCTATTTTGAATACAAAACAATGTCTAAAATGAACTTGGGGACACACAGAAACATCGTTCTCTGTGCTATATAAAGACTGAAACGATTGCTTTTGTACACACTTAGAACTCTTTCAAATAATAAAATAATAATTCCTGCACCAAAGTATAGCTTTGATTTAATCTGCATAGCATCACGATGCAGAATATACCTCCATATTGATGACCAGGTCGAGACGATTTCGTGTGCTGCTGCTGAGCTTTAAAATAATTTGTCAAATTACTTCAATATCAGTTGTCATATCTGTAGTCTTTTCTTTTCAGAGTCGAAAATGTGAGTGGACAGGGAGCAGAGTGTCTTTTAAAAATATATGTGTTTATTTGGTTGATACATCATATACTCTTCTTGCAATGGCATGTTATGTTACCCCACCCCTTCCAAAAAAATGAAATTTTGAAGAAATTTTGCCTTATTTATCACAAAATAGTGTTCTAAAAAGCAGGATAGTATCAAAATTTACATCAAAACGTACAATAGAGTTAAGGCTGTACATACGCACACCGTACAAACACGCTTGTTCAGTAAAAAACCCAAATTAAACATCTAGATGGACGTTCAGGGTGCCCAAAATTAAGAGTAATCTGCGTAGTATTTGAATTTCTAACACATGTACCATGAATTGTAAAGAACCGAATGCTTCTTAAGTACCCCTTTTTCATTAAAATATGAATTGTCACGGCTATGCATGAAATTTCAATTGAAATAGACGATAACTGACGCGATGCATCCCTCTGAGGCCAAAAAAGCGTATTTTTGTACACCATTTTAGAGTAATATTCGTATTTCTGAGACCGAAATTGCAAATGCAACAAGAAATGATGCATATTTAACAAAATTCGTATTTAATGTAATGAAAAACAACAAATTAGCTACAAAAACTGAGCAAGATTTTCTCAAAATTGGGTTTTAAGGCATTTTTGTAATTAAAGGGAGGTAATTCAAAATCTATATTGCCCTTCCCTATGCGTTCCGGGACATGTTGTCGCATTTTGTGATAAGAATTACGTCGATTTTTGTGAAATTACAATTCTAGCACTGTTTTCACGCAATTTCATGGCGACTAGATCTATATAACACATTTTAATTACAACAGTAAACTTGTTTGATATGTTTTCAGCTCTAGAATCATAAGGTGACGAAAATCATTTACTAGAACAGTAGCCATTTAGGTGATATTTACCCGTCTAGTGATTTTGAGATTCAGTTACAGGTCTAAAAAACACAATTTCATCAATAAAATCACAGTACATACTAAAATCCGAGCATAAACAGCTCGGGAATATACTTTGTAAATTATCATTTGTGAATTATATACGCCATTTCACACTTCTATTGACAACATATTATCTGCCCTTGCACATTTCTTTTCAGCATTTTCTCCACTGCTGGGTCTCCCGTATATTGAAACTTTGTAACCATACCTGCATTCTAGACTAAAAAATCTTCTACTAATAAATTCAGATTTGCGCTGACATCTCTAATCCTACCCGTATTTATGTGTGAACATCAAAATCATACAGTTATAATCCCCTAAATCTGACTGAAGGGTACATTTTGAACCTTTATTTCATAAAAAAATATCAGAAAAGCTGATTTGTTTCCTTCCAGACCTCCATTCAATGTATCTGTTACCAAATTAGCTATTTTGAATACAAAACAATGTCTAAAATGAACTTGGGGACACACAGAAACATCGTTCTCTGTGCTATATTTAGGTATGAGACGCCTAAATACATTTCCATAGACTTACATTATAAGGGTTTCTTCCGGTGCGACTACCCAAAATCTCACCGACTGCTGAAATGAACTTTATTTTGTAGAATCATCCTAGTCCCACATAAAAATAAGAAAATTTATACATGTGATCCAATACTTTATGCCAGTAATTTGGAGCTCAATGACACCACCCCCAATTTTGTGGCAGTTTTAGTGGTCACCGACCAAATATGTCAGTATTTTCAAATACCAAATATTTTGATTATAATTTATATCCAGATTTTTCTCTTCATATTTCATTTGTGATCTATCATGCAGCGATTATTTCAAACTAATTTTTCTTGTATGCATCCACTTAGTTTCAGCCAATCAGCAATCAAACACATAGTGTAGGTCCGCATGTTCCCTAGACAAAATAACCTGCTTCCGCTTTTCACCGATTTAGGGGTCTCATACCTAAGTATGTTATGGTATCATCACGGAGTCGGCACTTTCTACTTTCGCATGAGTACTATATATGTTTAACCAGTTATTTTACTGCTTTCAGTATTCAATTAAATATTCGTACATACGTTTACCTATTGTCAGGCTTTGCGCCCTTCGAGCTTTCGCCTTTATTAAGTATTCAAGCTGTGTTCTTTATTCTTTACTTAGTCTTGTATAAATATCTACGTCTCAGTTAATTACATGTATTTACAGGTGAACAGTTTAACTAACCATCATTCCTGGAAAGGACAAGTAGTTCAACCCTATCCTTAAGAAGCTGCCATCTTTCTAAATTAACGACTCGTAGTCGGTAGCAAGGCATGAACCCCAAGACTCTCAATCCATGAGGTAACCACTTGACCACGGAGGAATCTCACTTTCTGTTACATTGCTCAATATCAAGTCATGTTCCACTTCAAACTTGATATCAACACAATTCAGACAGATATACATTGGAATCATGCAAAACTTGTAATTGAACACTCCTATGCTACCTTGAAGTACCAATGCTTGAAATAATCCATGTTTCTTAAAGGCCTTACCACTTTGATTTTCCGAAGGTTTCTGTGTCAAAATAATTAATTCCAGTTTTAATTAAAAGTAAACATTGGAATGATCCTCTCCAAGATATGGCAGTGTCTTTATTTCATATCTCTTTTTACTATTGATTAATAATTATTATTTTACATATGTTACCATTTAACTTTGTATTAAAGGCACTTGAACAGGAATGTGGGGTATGCACCTCAGGGGTCCAGTCAGCCATGCGAATTCACAGCAGGGGTCACTTAACATGACTGGTCACTGGTAGCCTAGCTTCTGTTTATCATATTCAGCTACTGTATAACCCCCTTACATTATTTACAGATAATGTAGGAAAGGGATGTTAGTTATACATAAATTTCAAGACATTTATAAGATGTTATTATTTCATTTTATCAGTTACCTTTTATGTATGTAATTACCCAATAAAATTAGATTATAAACAAATCAACACTTACAGTTTTTATATCAAAATAATTTTCTAATATGACAGAAACATAAAATATATATTTTTTACTTTTAAATTACTGCAGAATAACTGTGATTTCAAAGTTAGACTGAATAATGTTTAAAATCCTCTAGTAATTACTCTTACATTAAACCAATTATCACTAAGATTACATGTTACACGTGATACATAAAAGAAATTTAGTTTTGGCTTATTTTACAGTTAGATAAAGCGTTCAGTTGCACTTTTAATTTACAAAGAAATAAATACAGTCAGGAGGATTCTTTAAAAATTAAAAATGCATTCAGGCCACGCCACGGGAAGGCGCTTAATTACTCTCAATATAACTTTAAAATCACAGTTATACTGCATTTATTTAAAATTATTTTTCATATCCTGCAATAAAAGTAAAATGTCATAATCATATAAAACTGTTTATATAAACAACAGGAAATAAGTTATAAAACAATTATCTGTACAAATCAATAAAATTTATGGACCTACTATTGTACTACATGTCAGGTCTACAGATACTGTATCGCTGGATTGTTTGTTTGTAATTGTGCTTATTAGGTCCAGGTTTATTCGGTGCGACCCGATAGAGTGCTGGACCGAATCAGACAGGACTATAACTGATTAATATATTTGACCACCTGCGGTTTGTGCGGGGGGAGGGGAGAGGGGGGGGGCACTTATGAAGGAGATTTTAATTGTCTTTAAGAACTATTAACAATAATAACTTATAGCATTATACTACATGCACATTTTAAACGTAGGTCAAGGAAAACATAATAAGTTTATATACACACACACACGCGTCTGATCATAGAACTTTCTCGAACACCACTATAAAATCGAAACTATCTAATCAGAAAATCACCGGGTCGTACCGATTATAGCCTCTTTAGAGGATGGTGGACCTAATAAGCACAATTACAAACAGAAAATATCAGTCAATTAAATAATGTCCTCTATAGACAAGAACGTGTGTAACATGTACAACTACAACACCTAGCATTTCTCTCCTGTATGTTTTCTCATATGTGCCTTCAGATTACTGCTCTGATTACATGCATAATCACAAACATCACATTTAAAGCATTTCTCTCCTGTATGTATTCTCATATGTCTCCTCAGACCACCGCTCTTATTACATGCATAATCACAAACATCACATTTAAAACATTTCTCTCCTGTATGTATTCTCATATGTGCCTTCAGATTACTGCTCTGATTACATGCATAATCACAAACATCACATTTAAAGCATTTCTCTCCTGTATGTATTCTCATATGTCTCCTCAGACCACCGCTCTTATTACATGCATAATCACAAACATCACATTTAAAACATTTCTCTCCTGTATGTATTCTCATATGTGCCTTCAGATTACTGCTCTGATTACATGCATAATCACAAACATCACATTTAAAACATTTTTCTCCTGTATGTATTCTCATGTGTGTCTTTAGAGCACTGCTATATTTACTTGCATAATCACAAACATCACATGTAAAGCATTTCTCTCCTGTATGTTTTATAATCTGCATTTTCATAGTGCCGCTCTGATTACACGCATAATCACAAACATCACATTTAAAACGTTTCTCTCCTGTATGTATACTCATATGATCAACTAGAGAAGGTTTTTGACTACATGCATAATCACAAACATCACATTGAAAGCATTTCTCTCCTGTATGTATTCTCATATGTCTCTTCAGAGCACCTCTCTGATAACATGCATAATCACAAGCATCACATTTAAAGCATTTCTCTCCTGTGTGTATTTTTATATGATTCTTCAGAGAACTGCTATAGTTACTTGCAAAATCACAAACATCACATTTAAAGCGTTTCTCTCCTGTATGTTTTCTCATATGTTTCTTCAGATAACCTCTCTGATTACATGCATAATCACAAACATCACATTTAAAGCATTTTTCTCCTGTATGTATTCTCATGTGTGTCTTGAGACGAATTTTACGGTTACTTGCATATTGACAAACATCGCATTGAAAAGATTTCTCTCCTGTATGTATTCTCATATGTGTCTTCAGAGCACTACTATCACTACATGTATAATCACAAGCATCACATTTAAAGCGTTGTTCTCCTGTATGTATTCTCATATGTATCTCCACAGCACTGGCATCACTACATTCATAATCACAAATATCACATTTAAAGCCTTCTGTATGCATTATTATCATATGTGCCATTGCATGCACGACCATACATGTCAGTTTTAAACGACCGGTCTGCTGTAAGCTTTCTTCTTTATATATATATATATTTCCTTAACCGCTATTCTAGTACCTGTATATCACTCTGTAAATAGCTATAGTGAAGGCAAACTTACGAAACACATATGGATAGCATTCTGAAAGACAAAGGATTGATTTAAAACATTTTAATGAAGTCTACAAATACAATTAAGCTGATTGTCAGTAGATAACTAAATAAAGTACATTTGCAACTCAATTATTTGTATATTCATTAAAAGTTACTTGAAATTATTACTAGTCAGCCTAAACGTAATTGAGTTGCTAATGTGCAAATTGCTGTAGGAAAGATAACTGACTGCTGATACCCTATGTATTTCCTTGACAAATTGTCACGAAATATACTACTTTCGTCAGCACTATCATGAATCTAATACTATTGATCCAACTCTCGTATTGTGTAGTGAATTTATATTTTAAGAATAATAGATGTTTCACTTCAAGCTACATCTACGTCTAGCATCTATTTCCATTGTTTGGATACATTTCATTGGTAATCATTTATGTAAATATTTTGATGATTTTATAGGGTCAACGAACGTATTTTCGAGTTACATCTGCTGAATCCAAAGAGATGGTTGGTGCAGTAATCAGCGATTACTTAGTAATAGAAATGTTATTTGTTTTTTGATGCGGTGGAGATATATTACACGCCTCTTCGTAATATCACCAACGTCGAACGGCTCAGGTAATATTAATCTACGCGTTTAATATGTATCCATATACCACATCTAAAAACCAAGTAACCTATAATATGTTCACGTACGTGAAACTTTTGAAACCATGAACTATTCTTAAATGAAAAAGAAGAACAAAGTTTGTATTTTCTATTTTTCTCAATCTGTAATGACACATTTGTTGCGAAACGTGAAAAATCCCATACTCTTATTTGTATATATTATAGTTTAAGTCATTTTCTATGTTTTCCTCTACATTTGTTGTACATAGTATTGTAAAAATAATAAATAAATAAAACCTATAAAATGTTTGCGTCAATTCATGCAATTGCTGCATGAAATACTTAAGTTTGCTTAGATCCTTTATTTGAATTTCATTGAAAGCGTGAAAAATTTATTTTATTATCTTACCATATGCATACGTCTGTTGAAGTGTACTTTCTTGTAGATCTGTCTTTGTTGTTTATTACCCGATACTGATGCTCTGACCTGTTATATCATGACTTTTATACTGATAAACAAAGATCTTTTCAAAGATGAGAAAACTCGCTAATGATTAGTTCCTTCCTCAATCTAAGAAATGACATCTTATTAATTACTCTCTAATTACTAGTAATACTATACAAGAGTGGCACTAATTATAACGAGCATCCCTTACTGGTCAAATATAGTATATCTTTTTTTGTAGTCTGGAGCTTATTTTGGCAATTTAATTGATTGACACTGGTACAAATTTCGACATAAATCAGTATAGACGTTGACATTTGGTCTTCGTTACTAAAAATATATTAAGGTAGATCGAAAATGGGCCATTTTTCAACGCAGATTTAAAAAATGTGCACGATAATCTCATAACTCGTAGACTTTAGTAGAACAAAAACGGTATATAATGCAATGTTTCCAGGAAAGTTAATTTTCCTGATCTTCGGCGCAGGTGTAAAAATTAAGCTAGCTTTACCCCGGAAGTTGGTAACCTTTCAACCGCCAGTGAAATTACAAGTAGAATGTACATTGTAGATTGAAAACATAAGACACTTTTTAAATGGATAATACTGAATGAAAATGATCAAACAATTATCATCTTGTTTTCAGTTTTATAATGTGAATGCCGTAATTAACTAATATCTTGAAATGATGCACAACACTACAAAAGCGCACTTGCGTGTAAAATAATTTGTAAGGTCTCATCCACAAATTCAAGCTAACATATTTGCTTTTATGGACGGACCTTTAAAATTTGCTTCAAATCAAATCAAAATTATGTGTAACTTTAGAACTATCAGAGATACACGTTTGATTTTGGTACCGTTTAGAGCGCATATACTGGTGTAAACTTCTTGCTGTCCCTGAAGTCATTATTGCTCGTATTGCACTGACGAATGACGAATGATACAACAATAATACAGCGTGAAGTCAGTTTACGCTTTGTAAAACAATTCACAACTGAATAAAAATCGTGCATCGTGCACCGGGAATCGTATATCGTGTATCGTAAATCATGTATAGTATACGGTGCACGTTACACGATGAATGATACGATATGACATGGTACACGATATACGATTGACAATACACGATGAGCGTACGCACGCTATAACGTACGATATACGCAAATATTGACAACTATTACGTTTTCACGAACTTACGATTTCACGAATTCACGATTTCACGAATTCCACTGCACCAAGGCGGCTCCAATGCCACCAGGTTAAGGCCTAGGCTCACAATGTTAGTAATTTCAGGGTTTGTTCTTATGTTGTTTTCCTACATATTTTTGTTTGTTACAAGCCCTGTTTGCCAAGGATGGTTGTAATAGCCCATGACTGAAGAGCATGTGAGGTTCATTATGAACAACCCAAGGACAAATAAGTCACTGCTAGTCAACTAAATGTACATGCATATGGTAACCTATTGACAACACATTAATTAACGATCGCAAGTACTGAACGTTCTAGCGATGCTCTTGGTATATTACGATACTAAATTATAATATTTAGGGAAAAATGTTTGTCCCTTAAATTTTTTTTGTATAAAGTGTTCTTCCAGAGCGAACTCTGATTGCAGAAATAACGTCTTCAGATTACTTTATGATACAACAAATTTCAATACAATTATTGCAAAGTTTCTTTGTCCCCCCTCTTCCCTATCCTGTACATTTCTGTTTATATACAATACAGGACAGTATGTTAAGCAAATTTTCAGCCTAATATCACATATAATTGCAGAGATCACTCACCATCTCCAATCATTCCACTGGAATATCAAGTTAAAATCGTGTAATCGTGAATTAGTGGAATCGTGAATTCGTGAGGTAAAATCGTGAATTCGTGAAGTTGAAATATCACCACCGGTCTTTCGTACAAATCAGCACGTACTAATACATTGACGTACTTTACGTGAACACTATCACGTTTAGCGTGGGGTACAATGCATGGTTATGCCAAGTGTATGTTACCGGCTTGCCTGTTAATATAAATTTCTATTTATGGATCATTGACCAGTCAAACGGCTGGAAATTTTGTAGAATGGTAATAATATGTTTTATATCATAATTATTCTTGTTGAATGCAGTGGATCAGTTCATGTCGATATTGAAGATATTTACAATGGTGAAAGAATGACGTTGTAAGATTCGCCAAAGTGCTCAGTACAACATAATATGAAAAAGGCAACACCTATATCGGGCGAAAGCATAACATGAATCTCATTTTAAGAAATTATATGAATTTTCAGGGGACGCAAAAACGGTTCAAGTTACGAAAATTATTGGTACCGAATATCCATAGTGTCATGAATCGAGGGTTGATTGCGAAAATAATGGTGCTTTTTATGACGTCACAAGAAGGAGCATCAAACTTTAGGAATGAGTATTATAAATAGAATCTCTTTGAATTTCAAAGTACAAACCTCAATTCAACGGAAAAGTGTTGCGTTTTTTAAAAAAAAGGCTGATATTTAAAGACGTCACTATTTCTGTTGATAAATGATGATAATAATAATATAATAATAATAATATTCTTTATGACATTATGTGCATCTTACTGCACATAGTGTGTTTTTGTGTTAGTTTTATAAAAGCAATTTTTGGTTGCTGTGCATTTAAATGTGTTAAATTAATGATAATGCCGCATTAGTATTTAAAGTTGGTGCTTTAGAAATAAAAAATATCTTTCATGTACAATGGGGATAAATTATGAAGTGTTTTATACACCAGTATACCAATATGATATTTGTTTCTTATGGAAAAGGGTAGCCATTTTAGTTTTTTAAACAATGGGGCAGATGACTTCACTTTTTTGCAGCGGAAGTTGTATAGACGGTGCAGCGTCGTAAGTATGTTATGGTATCGTCACGGAGTCGGCACTTTTTAATTTCGCATGGGTATATGTCCAATCAATGACGCAAAAACGGTTCAGGTTGCGAAAATTATAGGTACCGATTAACCATAGAGTCATGAATCAAGGGTAGATTGTGAAAAGAAATGGTGCTTTTTTTGACGGTACAAGAAAGAGAATCATACTTTAGGAATGTGTATAAATAGAATCTTTTTACATTTCAAAGTACAAACCTGCATTCAACGGAAAAGTGTCGCGTTTTTTTCAAAACAAAAATGTCTGACATTTAATGACGTCACAATTTCTGTTGATGAATGACTTCAATTTTTTTGCAGCGGCAGTTTATAGACGGTGCAGCGTTATAAGAGTGTTATCGTATCGTCCAGGAGTCGCAATTTTCAAATGCTGGATGGGTATATGACAAATCACTTATGTCATTGCTTTTAGTATTCAGTTAGATACTCGTAAACATACGCTTCGCCCGTATTAAGTATTCCGGCTGTGTTCTTTATTCTTCACTTAGTCGTATATAAATATCTACGTCAAAGGAAATACATTTCAGTTACATGTATTTACAGGCGGATAGTTTACCTAACTATAATTCATCGAAAGGACAAGTAGTTCAACCCTATCCTTAAGAAACTGCCATCTTTCTTACTTAAAGACTCGTAGTCGGTAGCTAGGCACGAATACCAAGACTCTCAATCAATGAGGTAACCACTTGACCACGGAGGAATCTCACTTTCTGTTACATTGTTCAACATCAAGTCATGTTTCACTTCAAACTTGATATCAACACAGTTCAGACAGAATTACATTGAAGTACCAATGCTTGAAATAATCCATGTTTCTGGCCTCACATTTTAAAGGCCTTACCACTTTGATTTTCCGAAGGTTTCTGTGTCTAAATAATGTATTCCAATTTTAATTAAAAGTAAAAAAAACAAAACAGGGACATTGGAATGATCCTCTCCAAGTTATGGCAGTGTCTTTATTTCATATCTCTTTTTACTATTGATTAATAATTATTATTTTACATATGTTACCATTTAACTTTGTATTAAGAACTATTAACAATAATAACTTATAGCATTATACTACATGCACATTTTAAACTTAGACCAAGGAAAACATAATTCATGTTCATTTATACACACACACGTCTTATCATAGAACTTTCCCTAAATAAATAGCACTACTATAAAGTCGAAACGGTTAATCAGAAAATATCATTTAATTAAATAATGTCCTCTATAGACAATAACTTGTGTAACATGTACAACTACAACACCTAGCATTTATCTCCTGTATGTATTTTCATATGTGTCTTCAGATTACTGCTATTACCACTGGCATAATCACAAACAACACATTTAAAGCATTTCTCTCCTGTATGTTTTCTCATATGTCTCCTCAGACTACTGCTCTGATTACATGCATAATCACAAACATCACATTTAAAGCATTTCTCTCCTGTATGTATTCTCATGTGTGTCTTCAGAGCACTGCTATATCTACTTGCATGACCACACACATCACATTTAAAGCATTTCTCTCCTGTATGTTTTATCATATGTCTCGTCAGAGTGCCGCTCTGATTACATGCATAATCACAAACATCACATTTAAAACGTTTGTCTCCTGTATGTATACTCATATGATCAACTAGAGAAGGTTTTTGACTACATGCATAATCACAAACATCACATTGAAAGCATTTCTCTCCTGTATGTATTCTCATATGTCTCTTCAGAGCACCTCTCTGATAACATGCATAATCACAAGCATCACATTTAAAGCATTTCTCTCCTGTGTGTATTTTTATATGTGTCTTCAGAGTACCGCTATGTATACTTGCAAAATCACAAACATCACATTTAAAGCATTTCTCTCCTGTATGTTTTTTCATATGTGTCTTAAGGCGATATTTACAATTACTTGCATATTGACAAACATCACATTGAAAAGATTTCTCTCCTGTATGTATTCTCATATGTTTCTTCAGACCACCTCTCTGATAACATGCATAATCACAAGCATCACATTTAAAGCATTTCTCTCCTGTATGTATTTTTAAATGTGTCTTTAGGGCACCTCTATGTTTACTTGCAAAATCACAAACATCACATTTAAAGCATTTCTCTCCTGTATGTTTTCTCATATGTGTCTTTAGGGCACATCTATGTATACTTGCAAAATCACAAACATCACATTTAAAGCATTTCTCTCCTGTATGTTTTCTCATATGTGTCTTCAGACGATTTTTACGATTACTTGCATATTGACAAATATTACATTGAAAAGATTTCTCTCCTGTATGTATTCTCATATGTGTTTTCAGAGTACTGCGATCACTACTTGCATAGTCACAAACATCACATTTAAAGCATTTCTCTCCTGTATGTATTCTCATATGTGTCTTCAGAGTACTTCTATCACTACTTGCATAATCACAAATATCACATTTAAAGCATTGTTCTCCTGTATGTATTCTCATATGTATCTCCACAGCACTGGCATCACTACATTCATAATCACAAATATCACATTTAAAGTCTTCTGATTGCATTATTATCATATGTGCCATTGCATGTTCGACCATACATGTCATTTTTAAACGACCGGTTTGCTGTAAGCTTTCTTCTTTATATATATATATATTCCCTTAACCGCTCATCTAGTACCTGTATATCACTCTGTAAATAGCTATAGTGAAGGCAAACTTACGAAACACATATGGATAGCATTCTGAAAGACAAAGGATTGATTTAAAACATTTTAATGAAGTCTACAAATACAATTAAGCTGATTGCCAGTAGACAAGTAAATAAAGTACATTTGCAACTCAATTATTTGTATATTTATTAAAAGTTACTTGAAATGATTACTAGTCAGCTTAAAAATAATTGAGACTAAATGTGCAAATTGCTGTACTGCTGATACCCAATGTATTTCCTTGACAAATTGTCACGAAATATACTACTTTCGCCAGCACTATCATGAATCTAATACTATTGATCCAACTCTCGTTTTGTGTAGTGAATTTATATTTTTAGAATAATAGATGTTTCACTCATACGGCAGAAAAAGTGTCAAGCGTATATCAGCAGGCAATCGATAAGTTTTGGGGATTAGGAGTTTACGGAAACAACTACGGTTCGGTAATATCCGTAAATAACGGTCAGGGTCATAAATCATTGATTATCGATTGTACTGGAATATTGCCTAAGGGAGATATTGAACTTGACGCGTAACTTTTGTGAAAATCTTATGTTTTAATTTTTATCATTTCTACCAGAAGATAAAGAAAATTCAGCATTATCATTCACATTACTTGCAATTAATAATAATAATAATAATAATAGTAATGTTTTAACTAGTGAGCACTATTTCATTACAGTCACATCATCAGTCTTAAAAATAGTCACAGAATAATCCAAAAGCTACAAAATTCGTGAATTTTGACATAATAATGAGAATGAATCTAGTGTGCACTTGATTTTTCATAATCGGCTAATCCCTTTACACGTGCGTAACGTTTGCTCGTGAGAATTGTTAAAAATTGTAGACCTGTTATTTTCAAGTACAGACGCACACGGCAAGTCTGTTGCAAAAGTATGGTGTGCTTTAGAAACGTAAATAGATGGACCTACATGTTTTTTTCATCACATGGCTTGAACATGTAATTAACATTTTAGAAGAAATAATGATTTATTGTAGGAAAAAAACTTTTCCATTTCTGCAGTAGAATAATACCTGTTACATTTTACAGATTTTGTCATTTAATACTCTGCACACAGATCAAACCTTGCGTGTTTCTTTTTTCTTCTCTTTTTGTTAATGTAATAATCAGCTTATTTCTCCCGGAAGAAATGAAAGACAAAAGATACGAGTAATAAGACTACCTGGTTTTGACCTGTGTATTATGAAAACTAGCTTTGGTCTGGAAGAAACTCTATTTTGACACCTATAAAATGAAACCAATTTCAGCGGAGCGAATTCTTGCCTTTCACTCGAGACAAAGAGAAATGTAAAACAAAATATAAAGTACCCGTGCAAGTGTTTCGAAATAAAAATGCATGCATAGTGAATATTTTATGTGTTGCAAATTAACGTCAAAAGCTAAATAATATTATTGATAATTATACTGAAAACTCGCTATAAAGACGATATCATGTATATCCGGTTTCAATGAAAGGTTTTGCCTTTTTATGAACAAAAAACTGAAGATTCTAACCCAGTTTGCATTTTAATGTAAAACAAAACCCAATATACAACGTTTTAAAGATCAGGGTAAATGTTACGTAATGTCCGGCCATAAAACTTATCGATGGCCTGAAGCAGTTAGATCAATCATTCGGAAGTGTTCGGCCAGCATTACGGAAGCAACCGAGCTCCGATCGTAAAAATGAAATTATATACCTGTTAAACAAAACCTTAAAAAAGACCATTCTCTCCTTTCTTTATTTTTATATAAAATATATCACTTAAACGGAGAATGATTGTTTTATTCAATCCCGTTTGTGATTCTAAAATAAGTGTTATAGTTTTTGAACAAATTGAAGATAAGCTGCAAAATTTTCACTTAAAATTGTGACATTTTGTGCGTTTTACTATATATCATATAGTAAAACGACGGGTAGAGTTTTTAAGTTAAAAAAAGACCAAACAAATAAAGTCTCAGAAAAATAAAAAAATATTCATTAAAAAGGGGAAATGTTATATTTTATCATCCCGTTTGTGATTTTAAAATAACTTTATTAGTTAAAATGTTATCGCGAGTTAATGACAGCGCTCCTATACAAACCTATAGTAAATTTGTGGCGTGTATTGGCCCTGGCTGTGACACTTTTTCTGCCACATGTTCAAGCTACATCTACATCTAACATCTATTTCCATTGTTTGGATACATTTCATTGGCAATCATTTATGTAAATATTTTGATGATTTTATAGGGTCAACGAACGCATTTTCGAGTTACATCTGCTAAATCCAAAGAGATGGTTGGTGCAGTAATCAGCGATTACTTAGTAATAGAAATGTTGTTTTTTTGATGCGGTGGAGATATATTACACGCCTCACCATAATATCACCTACGTCTAACGGCTAGGGTAATATTGATCTACGCGTTTAATATGTATCCATATACCACATCTAAAAACCAATTTACATATAATATGTACACGTACGTGAAACTTTTTAAATCATGAACTATTCTTAAATGAAAAAGAAGAACAAAGTTTGTATTTTCTATTTTTCTCAATCTGTAATGACACATTTGTTGCGAAAAGTGAAAGTCCCATACTCTTATTTGTACATGTATATCATAGTTTAAGTCATTTTCTATTATGTTGTAAAGAATTTGATATGTTTTCCTTTACATTTGTTGTACAAAGTATTGTAAAAATAATAAATAAATAAAACCTATAAATGTTTGCGTCAATTCATGCAATTGCTGCATGAAATACTTAAGTTTGCTTTGATCCTTTATATTGAATTCCATTGAAAACGTGAAAACAATATTTTAT
>JAFMSR010000008.1:9694897-9773027 GCA_022818135.1 Saxidomus purpurata
TCGGCGTGTACGATAGATAAAGGTATCGATTTGGGCGGAGCTAACTACAGAATGTGACATCGACGTCATTTACTACCTGTGTGTGATGCAAACACTGAAGCGGCACGGTATTATGAAATCTGCAGTAAGCTTATTCCGACTGCTTCGCTATTACACTTACCGTCAGACGGGAAACTTGAGTTAAGTGCCTCGATGTTATCACTATCAAACCCTGAAATTGAAAGGAATCGCCTTTAATTCCAAAGCATTTCTTGATTTCACATTTTTTTTTTTTGGTTTGAAAAACACTGTGTTACACAAAAAAGCGTGAATGAAAATGCAACCACCGTCTTATTTGACAGTCCTGTTTACTTTTACAGAATGTTTTGTTACCCAGAAAATTCACTCCTTTATTCGGGCAACCGTTCATTACATCATACATAGCTATATCATACAAACTTATTTTAGTTTTATTATCTAATACATAGTATATATAAAATACCTTACTGTGATATTATGTACAACGTTTTAACGTCGAGTAATGACGTTAGTGTGATGACGTTAACGTTTTCATTTATTGTTATGACACCCGGAATGAAAACACTGCATGACGGTTAACCCTGAATTTTCTTGGCCTTTTTAAAGGAAAATAAGGTATACTAATGCTAAACTATTATTTACTATTTCATGCGACTGATATAATTATATAGGCAAAACCTTTATCGGGCGAAAGCATAACATAATTTGAGCCGTAACATGACAACACCAACATAGTGGTCAAATTTAATGGTTCAGTCACACCGGACTAACAGACGTGCAACAGATAAAAAATTGCAAAATCAGTCTTATCCGTTGGTGTCCGTTTGTAAATTTGTCTCCGCCACTTCTCTTCGGCCTCGCTATCGATGCTACGAGCGCATGAAACGTACAATGACCGGACGAATAACGGACATATACCGGACGACAAACAGACTGTTAACAGACATCACCGTATAATTGACGGACATCACCTTATGATGAACGTACGAGGAATTGATATTACCTTACAACTAACGGACATGTACCGAAGAAAACGCATATGTACCGTACGAGAAACGGACAAGACCGTATTTGCACCGGTCACGTGACTGCCACAGCGGGTACATACGGAGTAAATACAGTGCATCTGTTCCAAATCCGTTAGTAGTCCGGTGGCGACATCGGGTCACCGGACATCAACTGATATAAACCGGACAAATACAGGACATATAACGTACTCGTTCCGTACAAAACGTATAAGGAACACACAAGTTCCGAATAAAACAGATGACTACCGTATAACTTTTATCCGTTTTATCTAACATGCTCAAAATTTAACAGACACAAACGGATATCACCGGACAAGGACCGCAAAGACCGTTTAAGAAACAGACGAGAAACGTATGCGAACGGACGCCAACAGATTGAAGAAATAAATATATGTTGCACGCGTGTTAGTCCGGTGTGACTGACACTTAACTTTTTCAACTTTTTAAGTGTTTTAGAAAAACAACCCTTCAAGTCTATTGAGACCAGTCTTATGATTTTACGTCGATTATAAGTTGCTCATAAACCTTAATCAATGAGGTAGGTACAGCGGTATACAAAAAAAGAAACGCCGTTCGTGACGTCGTTTATTTTGAAGCAGCGTAAATATTTGATGATTTAAAGGGTTCGGTACGTTTTGGCCTATGTTTGGCCCGTGCTTGTACTCAATGAAATTTACAAATATCATTGGGTTATCATTTACACGAAGAATATTGAAAAAATTACGTACTTACCTTTAAAAAGAAAAAAAAAACATGGAAAATAGAAAACGGGACATAAATCACTAAATTCACCATTTAACATCAGTGACGTCGCATACACTATATACGCGTCGCATCTTTTCAGTATTGAATATTTCTTGATTTGTCAGTAATGTTCTACAAGTTTGTGAAACGTAAGACAAGAAAATAGAAATCAAACAGAATGTTGTTATACGATAACATCGTAAGGTTGAATAACAACAGTCTTCCATCATGGCTGGAATCTGTAAATATCGACGTATGTAGAGATTTTTTTATCTGTCAACTTTTCTTTTTTTCAATACCTTTCGTCGTTTTATAAAGCCACAGTTTCCGGACTTTACAAAACTATATTACATTTTGGCGTGAATTTCGATGCAATTTTCATTTCTTTTACATGTACTTACTAAATACACATGTTAGGATAGAATATGAAGTCAGTGCGCCAAACCCAGAGTTATTGTGTTTGTGCAAGCATAAGTTCGACCGGAAGTTATACATGTATATAAAACGGTGAAAGCAGGCCTGCGCATAAATATTTATCATTTATATGCTAAAAGCAAATACCTGATTTTCTACTATTTTAGCGTCATTGCAAAGTTGTTTATCTATAAATAATATTTACAAATTTATTTGTCTAAGTCGGCTTACTGTACGTAAAAAGGTTTCAATGCCGTTTGCCTACAGAACGAGCTCGATCCTCATCCAAACTGTCGCATCAGATAAATACATTCATCATGAGAATAAATTAGAATAAGCACAACATGTTTAAATCACCGAGTTTCTTGTGAATTGTGTTCAGTTTTAATTGACTAAATTTAAGAAACAGTCATTCCCGACATGTGGTTTATGTACTTCAAAATAGTACACATAACGGATGAAAAGCTATCATTACTACTGTATCTGTTCATAACATTTACACGGCTCTAGAGTAACATAATGTATTTAGCACTAATAAATCTCGAAACTACTCCTTGTGAGCAGACAGGGGACAGGTATCACCCTGTGCAAGTGGTCTCACATAGCGACGAATGGACTGGTGAATATACGTCTGTCGTTTAAAGGATAGTCCGCCTGCGGGTAAGGCTTGTGGTTTCAGGTTCGTATCAAACGCAGTGCTCGCGTTACTGACGATAGGAAACGACAGGAGTTTTGATTTACAAACACCATTCATTTGCAAAATATTACTTATTGACTTGATTTTACATGTCCCGCATGTAACTAAAATAACAGAACCCAGCGTCCAAATTTCACGAAAGAAACAAATATTGAAAGTATTAGATATACTTATTCGGACCTTTTATTTCTGGTAGTTCGTAGTTATTAGTTTTTTTTAATATAAACTTTATTGTTAATAATACGCCGAATAATGCGGTACTATTTATATGTCGTGATGAACACTAAAAATTTGCATACCAGGCGTCGACCAATCATATGCTGTTGCCACGGATCTGGATAAATTAGTTCAATCTGTAATGACGTGCCATAATAAGTAGGCCAAAACATACCTATTCTTATTTTGTCATTAGGAGAAAATATATATATTGTAAGCTAGGCCATTATCTTTCGCACATTTCTTGATACAGTATATGTGTTTTAGTATACAAGTGCATATCACGTTACACTACTTTAAGTTTCATCTCAAATGTTGTATAGTTCTTGAAACAGTGAAAGTAGAAATTCCAGAGATCACGCGCAGGAGTCACCCTGTCTACTTACATGCGCATGATTTTCTTCTTTTTTATTTATTTATTTATTTATTTTTTTGCTTATGAGAGGTCGATTTTAGGCATTCTCTACCAGGGTTTGCCGACATGTCTGCTTTATGTCTGAAAAAATATTTGCACGCGGTCAAAACATAATCTCTCGGGGGTCTGCCAACGAACGAGGGTTTAACGAACAAACCTGGTAAAATCGTGTCAAATGTCATTTTCAAGATTGTCTAAGTGTCAGCATTTGCCTCAGACGTCTGAGTTTTCAAAATTCTGGAGCTTTAATTATACAGAAAAAATGTGTTGCATACGGTTACTTCTATGGAAGGCCAAACCTGTCTCAACCTGCGTATACGTGGTTTCGAAAGGATATGACATTTAAAATAAAGATACATTTGTACCTCAACAGGATTTCTTCGCGTAGTTATTCAGCAATTATCATAAAACAGAATCACAAAAAGAAATAAAAACACACAAAGTTATACACAGATTCAAAATTATTCATTCCTTAGTACCACGGGGTGAACCGGCAAAGCCGGTATTGCTGGTGCGAATTGGAGTTCGATGCGCGGGCTTCCGGAAACAGATGCGCTAGACAAATTCGTTGACACAAAGATAGATGAACCTGCGTTTTGAGTTTTCCTAACGTTTGTGGGTTCTGTATTGAAAAAAGCGGAACGTGATGCAGTATATGGGTAAATCGTATATAAGCACAGGAAGTTTCAGAGAGAAATATTTGAAATTGAATGAGCTAGGACAATCCTCATGCGAGCAATTATTTTTAAAATGTTGTTGTATATAAATTATCGTGTGTACCGTAGATTATTTCCATTTTCCCCATTGGTTTCTGTTTACATGCCCGTGTCTGCATTCATCACGAAAGTGTTAATCTGATCGAAATTTATCGGGAGATGTTGATCAAATTTTGAAAGTGTCGAAGCTGGATGCTCAGGAACTCGCCGTTTTGCATTGCGATCGGTTTGCACCTTTATTTTGAGTATAAATTCGATCGGAAGTGTCTGTTTTTATGAAATGATGAAAGTTGAAACATATTTAACCTATAGAACAATGTATTCAATTTCAGAGTGAGGAAAAGCACATCATTATAAATAAATTTATTTAACCGAGAAAATGTTCATTCACTCATCTGCCGAGACCAATTTGAGTACTGTAAATTCAAACGAAGATCACTTTTTGTTAAAAATATTTTCGGAAAAGATTAAATACGGCAGCTGATAATCGAGACATCGTTATAAGATAAAAAGAAAACGAAAGTATAACAGAGGTAATGATTTATTGAAGCGTACAGTGAGCGTAAATTAAAGATAAATGGTTATTTATATAACTATTGAAGAAACAAAGTTTCTGTCAGATATCTTTCAACAAAGTTCTGATAAATGATTATATTAAGAAAATTGTTTGCTCGGGGTTTGTAGTGTTGCTTTTGAAATCTGTGCAGACCTACATAAATATACTAATTTATATACTTTTGATTGCGGAACAATTTCTTACCACTTGATAAATCGCTCTTGAGACTCATTCAAGATCGAACCAACCTTGAATAGAGGCAAACGCGCTACCACTACGCCACGGGAGAACATTACAACTAAAACTGACACCCGATTTGTGGAATTTTGTTGGTAGAACACTTATATTAAACCTTGATCTGTAGTTCTTCTCCGCCCTCTGCCATCATTTAGATATTTGTATTTAGACTGTATCCGCCCATTACATTTGTGTTTTTGTTTACATCACGTCTGATATACTGTACACCGCTAATTAGAAAAGCACACGTCGTGTATTAATTAAGAAATAATCTATGGCTTGGAGTGCTTTATCGAAATTGAAGCATTCCCCGGAGGTGATGTGCCTGGCGGAATAATTCACGAGGGCGAAGCCCGAGTGAATTATTACGCAGGCACAGTACCGACGGGAAATGCTTCAATTTCGATAAAGCACTCCAATACATAGATTATTTCGATTCTTAGAAGCCGATTTTTAAAACAATTATCGTAACTACTACGAACCTTTTTTCAGTTCGGCGGTAATGTGAAAAACAGCATAAATAGTAGCTGTTGGAATTCACTCCCCTATTCGGGCAACCATTCAAGATATCAAACATAACTATATTATACAAACTTATTTTAGTTTAATCATCTAATACATAAAATATAAAAAAGAAATACCTGACTGACATTATGTCGAAGACGTCAGATTCAGAACCTAACAAAGCAGCCAATCGATTTAAATGCGTACCGTTAATTTGAACTGTACAACGTTTTAACGTGGAGTAATGACGTCAGTGTGATGACGTAAACGTTTTCATTCATAGTTTTGTCTCCCGGAATCAAAACATTGCATGACTGTTAATCCTGAATTTCTTGGCCTTTTTTAAGGAAAACAAGGTGAGGGTATTCTAAGGCTTACTTGACGCAATCAAAAATAATATTTAGGTTCTTAAACAAATCTTTTTCATGCGACTGATGTATTTATACTGATATTATTTTCATTTCTATATTTTATTTTTGCGCGGGAGTAAATTAGAAAAGTCGGAAGGAGCTACTTCCATGTCCGAAACTCCGCCTACTTTTCCGAGTGCTTTAATCATATTAATGCACTCGAATTGACTATAGAAATATACCGTAGGCATATTAGAATTAAATATAACGTCATGATTTTGACGTCAGCTTTACGTCGCGTTTTCTCGATAACGTAATTTGACCACCATGTTGGTTTTGTCATGTCACGGCTCTCATCTTTAGAAATGGTACGAATTTTTAGGGGACGCAAAAACGGTTCAGATTATGAGAATCATTGGTACCGAATATCCATTGAGTCATGAATCAAGCGTGGATTGCGTAAAAATGGTGGTTTTTATGTCATCACAAGAAAGAGAAACATACTTTAGGAATGTGTATAAAGTATATTTCAAAGTACAAATCTGCATTCAACGGAAACGTGTTGCGTTGTTCAAAACAAAAATGGGTGACATTTAATGACGTCACAATTTTTTTCTGATAAATGACGTCACGTTGTAAACAAAATTTGCAGTCGAAGTTTATAAACGGTGCAGCGTTAAAAGAATGTTATCGTATCGTCCAGGAATAGACACTTTCAAATGTTCCATGAGTATATGTCAAATCACTTATTTTATCGCTTTCAGTATTCAATTAGATACTCATACATACGTTTACCGTTTACCTATGGTTGGGCTTCGCCCGAAGAGCGCTTCGCGCCCATCGAGCTTTCGCACGTAATATGAAAAAGGGAATACCTATATCGGGCGAAAGCATAACAGGAATGTCAATTTTAGAAATGGTACGAATTTTCAGGGGACGAAAAAACGGTTCAGGTTACGAGAATTATTTGTACCGAGTATCAATAGAGTCAAAAATCAAGTGTGTATTGCGAAAAGAAATTATGCTTTTTATGGCGTCACAAGAAAGAGCATCAAACTTTATTTTCGTGAAGTTGGCAGACTGGCAGCGTAGCAGCGTGAACTTGGCAGACTAGCAGACTGGCAGCGTAGCAGCGTGAACTTGGCAGACTAGCAGACTGGCAGCGTAGCAGCGTGAACTTGGCAGACTGGCAGCGTAGCAGCGTGAACTTGACAGACTGGCAGACTCACAGCGTAGCAGCGTGAACTTGGCAGACTGGCAGCTTAGCAGCCTTGCAGCGAGAACTTGGCAGACTGGCAGCTTAGCAGCCTAGCAGCGTGAACTTAGCTATATTGAATGAAATGTATGTTTAAAATACGACAGAAGCACGAATTATGCGTAGATACAATTAATATACATGTACACGCCATTTCATTTTGATATTTTATATCTTATACCGGTTTTCATTACTTTCCGTTACTTGAAGAGTTTTCGCTACAAGCAGACTTTTCGCTGACAGCAGCCCAAAAACTCAGCAGCTCAGCAAACCAGCAGCTCAGCAGACCAGCAGACCAGCTGTTCAGCAGCCGAAACTTCAAAGTTTAATATTGTGCTATATTGAATAAAATGTTGTATTTTTTCAAAAATACGACAGAAGCACGAATTATGCGTAGAAACAATAAATACACGCCCTTTCATTTTGATATTTTATATCTTATATTCATAAGTTTACGTTACTTGAAGAGTTTTCGTTGCAAGCAGACTTTTCGCTGCCAGCAGTCCAGCAACTCAGCAGACCAGCCGCTCAGCAGACTAGCAGCTCAGCAGACTAACAGACCAGCAGCTCAGCAGCTCAGCAGACTAGCAGCTCAGCAGCTCAGCAGACCAGCAGCTCAGCAGATCAGCAGCCGAAACTTCAAAGTTTAAGATTGTGCTTTATTGAATGAAATGGATGTTTAAAATACGACAGAAGCACAAATTATGCGTATATACAATTAATATACATTTTGATATTTTTTATCTTATACCGGTATTCATTTGTTTCCGTTACTTGAAGAGTTTTTGATGCAAACAGACTATTCGCTGCCAGCAGCCCAGCAACTCAGCAGACCAGCCGCTCAGCAGCTCAGCAGCTCAGCAGACTAGCAGCTCAGCAGCTCAGCAGACTAGCAGCTCAGCAGACCAGCAGCTCAGCAGATCAACAGCCGAAACTTCAAAGTTTAAGATTGTGCTATATTGAATGAAATGGGTGTTTAAAATACGACAGAAGCACAAATTATGCGTAGATACAATTAATATACATTTTGGTATTTTATATCTTATACCGGTATTCATTTGTTTCCGTTACTTGAAGAGTTTTTGATGCAAGCAGACTTTTCGCTGCCAGCAGCCCAGCAACTCAGCAGACCAGCCGCCCAGCAGACCAGCAGCTCAGCAGACTAGCAGCTCAGCAGACTAGCAGCTCAGCAGATCAGCAGCTCAGCAGACTAGCAGCTCAGCAGACTAGCAGCTCAGCAGACCAGCAGCTCAGCAGATCAGCAGCCAAAACTTGAAAGTTTAAGATTGTGCTCTATTGAATGAAATGGATGTTTAAAATACAACAGAAGCACAAAAAATGCGTAGATACAATTAATATACATTTTGGTATTTTATATCTTATACCGGTATTTATTTGTTTAAGTTACTTGAAGAGTTTTTGATGCAAGCAGACTTTTCGCTGCCAGCAACTCAGCAAACCAGCAACTCAGCAGCTCAGCAGACCAGCAGACTAGCAGACTAGCAGACCAGCAGTTCAGCAGCCGAAACTTCAAAGTTTAAGATTGTGCTATATTGAATGAAATGTTTTTTTGTTTTTTTTTAAATACGACAGAATCACGAATCATGCGTAGAAACAATAAATACGCGCCCTTTCATTTTGATATTTTATATTTTATATTCATATGTTTACGTTACTTTCGCTGCAACAGACTTTTCGCTGCCTGCAGCCCAGCAACTCAGCAACTCAGCAGCTCAGCAGACCAGCAGACCAGCAGCTCAGCAGACCAGCAGCTCAGCAGACTAGCAGTTCAGCAGCTCAGCAGCTCAGCAGACCAGCAGCTCATTAGATCAGCAGCCGAAACTTGAAAGTTTAAGATTGTGCTATATTGAATGAAATGGATGTTTAAAATACGACAGAAGCACAAATTATGCGTAAATACAATTACAGTAAACTCCGTATATAACGAACTCCCTGGACCATTTAAATATGTTCCTTATATCCGCAGTTTGTTATATCCGTATAATATTTTTATATAAATCAACAAAGAAAAAAAATCCGGCCTAGAAAAATTTGTTTCTTATAATCGGAATTTTGCTATATCCGGAGTTGTTATATACGGAGTTTACTGTAACATACATTTTGGTATTTTATATCTTATACCGGTATTCATTTGTTTCCATTACTTGAAGAGTTTTCGATGCAAGCAGACTTTTCGCTGCCAACAGCCCAGCAACTCAGCAGCTCAGCAGACCAGCAGCTCAGCAGACTAGCAGTTCAGCAGCCGAAACTTCAAAGTTTTGCTATATTGAATGAATTAGGTTTTTTTTTCTCAAAAATTCGACAGATGCACGAATTATACGTAGAAACAATAAATAAACACGCTCTTTCATTTTGATATTTTATATCTTATATTCATTAGTTTCCGTTAGTTAAGAGCTTTCGCTGCAAGCAGCCCAGCAATTCAGCAGACCAGCAGCTCAGCAGCTCAGCAGATCAGCAGCTAAGCAGACCAGCAGACCAGCAGTTCAGCAGTCGAAACTTTAAAGTTTAAGATTGTGCTATATTGAATGAAATGGATGTTTTAAATACTTCAGAAGCACGAATTATGCGTAGATACAAATAATATACACGCCCTTTCATTTTTATATTTTATATCTTATATTCATAAGTTTACGTTATTTGAAGAGTTTTCGTTGCAAGCAGACTTTTTGCTGCCAGCAGCCCAGCAGACCAGCAGCTCAGCAGACCAGCAGATCAGCAGATCAGCAGCCAAAACCTCAAAGTTATATTGAATGAAATTGACATTTAAAATACGACAGAAGCACGAATTATGTGTAGTTACAATTAATATACATTTTGATATTTTATATCTTATACCGGTATTCATTAGTTTCCGTTACTTGAAGAGTTTTCGTTGCTAGGTATGACTTCACTAAATCGGTGGGACTTGGAACCAGCCAATTTGTGTAGGGAACTTGCGGACCTATTAGATATCTGTGGTCTCTGATTGGTTTAAAATGATTAGTAGCACTAAAGTTTTCTAGAATTAAAATCGAAAGTACAATGGTTGAACATAACAAAAAAATAGTTTATTAATTTTCTGATTAATTTTACGGTGTTCTGTGGCTATCTGAAAATATTGAATTTTTTGACAGAATGTAAACAAAAATCCTACAGACGAGGGGGTGATGTCCTACTGGTGCAATTTTCGGCTATAAAGTATCACTATATGTATATAAAAAGGGGCATTTTTGGGTGTGACTAAGGTGGTTCTACAGATTTATTGGGGTGTAACTACTCAACGAATGTTTTGGTATGCGGACCGTGCTTAAATGTTATACAGTAAGTCTATGGAAAAAGATTTAGTGTAGTCATACCTAAAAGCAGACTTTTCGCTGCAAGCTCAGCAGACCAGCAGCTCAGCAGACCAGCAGATCAGCAGTCGAAACTTAAGTTTAAGATTGTTCTATATTGAACAGCAGACCAGCAGACCAGCAGACCAGCAGCTAAGCAGCTCAGCAGACCAGCAGACCAGCAGTTCATTAGCAGCCGACACTTAAAAGTTTAAGATTTTGCTGTATTGAATGAAATGCTTTTTTTAAAATACGACAGAAACACGTATTATGCGTAGAAACAATAAATACACGCCCTTTCATTTTAATATTTTATATCTTATTGCGCCCGCTATATTTAATACGTGGTGAGTAAAAGGTGTATGTTAATATTGTGCTATATTGAATGAAATGGTTTTTTTCCAAAAATACGACAGAAGCACGAATTATGCGTAGAAACAATAAATACACGCCCTTTCATTTTGATATTTTATATCTTATATTCATTGGTAAACGTTACTTGAAGAGTTTTCGCTGCAAGCATACTTTTCGCTGCCAGCAGCCCAGCAACTCAGCAGCTCAGCCGCTCAGCAGCTTAACAGACCAGCAGCTCAGCAGATCAGCAGCCGAAACTTTAAAGATTAAGATTGTGCGATATTGAATGAAATGGATGTTTAAAATACGACAGAAGCCCCAATTATGCGTAGATACAATTAATAATCATGTACACGCCTTTTCATTTTGATATTTTATATCTTATATTCATTAGTTTCCGTTACTAGAAGAGTTTTCGCTGCAAGCAGACTTTTCATGCCAGCAGCCCAGCAACTCAGCAGCTCAGCAGACCAGCAGCTCAACAGCTCAGCAGACAAGCAGCTCAGCAGACCAGCAGACCAGCAGCCCAGCAGACCAGCAGTCGAAACTTTAAAATTTAAGATTGTTCTATATTGAATGAAATGGATGTTCAACAGAAGCACCAATAATGCGTAGATACAATTAATATACACGCCCTTTCATTTTGATATTCATTTCTTTCCGTTACTAGAAGAGTTTTCACTGCAAGCAGACTTTTCGCTGCTAGCAACGTAGCAACTCAGTAGACCAGCAGCTCAGTAGACCAGCCGCTAGGCAGCTCAGCAGTTCAGCAGCCGAAACTTCAAAGTTTTTGATTGTGCTATATTGCATGAAATGGATGTTTAAAAATGACAGAATCACGACTTATGCGTAGATATAATTAATTTACACGCCCTTTCATTTTGATACTTTATATCTTATTTCTGTTAGTTTCCGCTAATAGCAGAATTTTCGCTGCAAGCACACTTAAAACTTTCGCTGCCAGCAGTCCAGCAGACCAGCAGCTCAGCGGACCTACAATTTAGCAGACAAGCAGCTCAGCAGACCAGCAGCCCAGCAGCCAAAATAATCAAGCTGCAACAGAAACACGATATATGCGATATACAATTATTTTACACGCCCTTTCATTTTGATACTTTATATATTATTTTGGTTAGTTTCCGCTACTACAAGAGTTTTCGCTGCAAGCACACTTTTCGCTGCGAGCAGTCCAGCAGCTCAGCAGACCAGCAGCTCAGCAGTCAAAACATATTTAGCAGCGGAAACTTCAAACTTAAATATTCTGCTCAATTTTATAGAATGTGGTTTTTAAACCCAGCAGAAGCACGATATATGCGTAGATGCAATTATTTTATACGTCCTCTTATTTTGATACTTTAAGAGTTTTCGCTGCTAGCAGAATTTTAACTGCCAACAGCCCAGCAGCTCAGCAGATCAGTAGACTACCCGACCAGTAGCCCAGCAGCCAGCAACAGGAGCGCGATATATGCGTATTCAATTATTTTAAACGCCTTTTTTATACTTTATATCATAAATTATTTTCATTAGTTTTCGCCGCTAGCAGGTATGAGAACGGTGAAAACTGGAAGCAGGTTATTTTGTGTAGGGAACTTGCGGACCTACACTATGTGTTTGATTGCTGATTGGCTGAAACTAAGTGGATGCATACAAAAAAATATTTTGAATTAATCGCTGGATGATAGATCACAAATGAAATATGAAGAGAAAAATCTGGATATGAATTATATTCAAAATATTTGGTATTTGAAAATACTGACATATTTGGTCGGTGACCACTAAAACTGCAACAAAAATAGGGGTGGTGTCATTCAGCTCCAAATTACTGGCATAAAGTATTGGATCACATGTATAAATTTTGTTATTTTTATGTGGGACTAGGATGATTCTACAAAGTAAAGTTCATTTCAGCAGTCGGTGAGATTTTGGGTAGTCGCACCGGAAGAAAACCTTATGATGTAAGTCTATGGAAATGTATTTAGGCGTCTCATACCTAGCAGACTTTTCGCTGCCAGCAGCTCAGCAGACCAGCAACTCAGCAGCAGCTCATCAGCCAAAAGCTATTCAGCAGCGGTAACTTCAAACTTAAAGATTGTGTTGAATTGTATGAACTGGATGTTTTAAATGCGACTGAAGAAACATTGATGCATAGATACAATTATTGCACATGCTCATATTTTGACACAGTAACTTTATAATTATGCGACTTTCACTAGTTTTCGCTGCTAGAAGAACTTATATATCGTGCTAAATTATCAACGCATTCGAGAAAGTTCATTTTGTTTTATTGTCTCTTCCCATTCTTACTAGGTCCGTGGATAAATGAAGCAGAATATGTATATATTGTAATAGAAATCAAATTAAATAAAACCAGAAGACTTTAAAAAGAAATGCTGCCTACCAAAAACAACTTGTTTGATAAAGATTATCATATCGCTAGTACTTATTGATTATTCACTATTGACACATTTCTTCAATTATCTAAAAATAAAAGTATACAATATCCTTTGAAAAAAAAAATGTTTTCTTTCTGCATAAACTGTTTTCGGTCATTTTTCTTTCTGTTATTCGGTCGTTTTCGCTAGTTCTATGCTCCCTGTCTTATTAACTTAGATGGAATTTGTGAACTTGTATAGGACTCGGGGACTCAGTTGAAATTTCTTACCGAAGTATCGAATTCTCGTCAAGCTGGTATAAATTTTCAAAGTTGGGAGCAGCTCACAATGGCCACACCCGAGCACCGCAACAGCCCCGGTGGAGTTCGTACAGGCATCGCATGATGTCCGTGCGGATTTGGAACACCGCGAGGCCCGTAAGAGCTACGACTATCGCAAGAAGTCTTCCGTTCGTACGATAGTACGGACACCGGTTGGGTAACTTGCACGGGCTACGTACGACATCCTTGACGATTGTAGCTAAAAATGAAAAACTATCGCTCCTTATAAGCTCCGCACGACTTGTCTGCGATGTCCATACGGATACTTTACAATTGCAACCTCTAAAAGATCATACGGAGCTAGAAGAAGCTACCAGACGCTACGTTTGCACCGTTCTGGATCTTTAAGTTGGTTGAATGGCATAAGTCTATGGCACTGTGCCAAGATTCCATTTACAGCAGGTGGCCATTTTGATCACAGCTGGAGCGCTGTCATTCATCAGGATGAACGGGTACATCCATACACTTAAACACGGAGGAAAGTCCGTTCGTTCGTTCGTTCGTTCGTAAACGCTTCCTCATGAACTTGATAGAGACCACTTTTATAGTATGTATTACAACATACGACAACTGTGGTGTTCCGTTCGCGTCATTTAACGTGTTTTTATCGGCGGCTTGATGAAGTGGTAAACTACATGTCTAAACTGCGTAGTAAGAAACTTTTCACTTAAAGTGACATTATGCGCATCGTAGTTTTGCTTCCCATCTTTCTGTCGCTTTTTTGGACAAAAATTTAGACATATAAAACGCTGTGTCTGTCCGTCTGAAAAATTTTAACGTAAGTTTTAATTTGACTATTTCTGCAAATATCTTCATTAAACTTTAAAATTGTATAGCTAATGACAACAGGGTCGTAGTGCATCAAAATTGCATATGATAAAGTCATGTGTAACAGATTTATGCCTCTTTTTGTACTTAGTTTTTGTCCAGAAAACTTAAAGTTGGTAATAACTACGCCATTTCTCACGATTTCTTCATATTCGTTCATGTTGTCTATAAACTCTGCTGGCAGCGAAAAGTCTACTTCGAGCACGAACTCTTCTAGCAGCGAAAACTAAACAAAAAATACGATATAAAAGGGCGTGTAAAATAATTGTATCTACGCATATTTAGTGCTTCTGTTGCATTTAAAAACCCAATTTAATAAAATTGAGCAGAATCTTTAAGTTTGAAGTTTCGGCTACTGAACTGCTAAGCTGCTGGTTTGCTAAGCTGCTGTGCTGCTGAGCTGCTTGACTGCTTGCAGCAAAAGTATGCTAGCAGCGAAAACTCATCTAGTAGCGAAAACATATGAATAGATATCAAAATAAAAGGTCGTATAAAATAATTGTATCTACGCATATATCGTGCTCCTGTTGCAGCTGGATAAGTTTTGGCTGCTGGTCTGCTGATCTGCTGGGCTGCTGGCAGCGAAAAGTCTGCTAGCAGCGAAAACTTTTCTAGCAACGAAAATAATGAAAATAAGATATAAAATATCAAAATAAAAGGGCGTGTAACATAATTGTATCTACGCATACATCGTGCTCCTGTTGCAGCTAGATTAGTTTAGGCTGCTGGCTGCTGAACTGATGGTCTGCTGGTCTGTTGAGCTGCTGGTCTGCTGAGCTGCTGATCTGCTGGTCTGCTGAGCTGCTGAGTTGCTGGGCTGCTGGCAGCGAAAAGTCTGCTTGCATCAAAAACTTTTCAAGTAACGGAAACAAATGAATACAGGTATAATATATAAAATATCAAAATGTATATTAATTGTATCTACGCATAATTTGTGCTTCTGTCGTATTTTAAACATCCATTTCATTCAATATAGCACAGTCTTAAACTTTGAAGTTTCGACTGCTGATCTGCTGAGCTGCTGGTCTGCTGAGCTGCTAGTCTGCTGAGCTGCTGAGCGGCTAGTCTGCTGATCTGCTGAGCTGCTGGTCTGCTGAGTTGCTGGTCTGCTGAGTTGCTGGGCTGCTGGCAGCGAAAAAAGTCTGCTTGCAACGAAAACTCTTCAAGTAACGTAAACTTATGAATATAAGATATAAAATATCAAAATGAAAGTGCGTGTAAATTAATTGTATCTACGCATAATCCGCGCTTCTGTCGTATTTTGGGAAAAAATCCATTTCATTCAATATTGCACCATATTAAACTTTGAAGTTTCGGCTGCTGAACTGCTGGTCTGCTGGTCTGCTAGTCTGCTGAGCTGCTGATCTGCTGGTCTGCTGAGCTGCTTGTCTGCTGAGCGGCTGAGTTGCTGGGCTGCTGGCAGCGAAAAGTCTGCTTGCATCAAAAACTCTTCAAGTAACGGAAACAAATGAATACCGGTATAATATATAAAATATCAAAATGTATATTAATTATATCTACGCATAATTTGTGCTTCTGTCGTATTTTAAACATCCATTTCATTCAATATAGCACAATCTTAAACTTTGAAGTTTCGGCTGCTGATCTGCTGAGCTGCTGGTCTGCTGAGCTGCTGGTCTGATATTCTGCTGAGCTGCTAGTCTGCTGGTCTGCTGAGCTGTTGGTCTGCTGCGCGGCTGGTCTGCTGAGTTGCTGGGCTGCTGGCAGAGAAAAGTCTGCTTGCAACGAAAATACTTCAAGTAACGGAAACTAATGAATATAAGATATAAAATATCAAAATAAAAGAGCGTGTTTATTTATTGTGTCTACGTATAATTCGTGCTTCTGTCGAATTTTTGAGAAAAAAAACCTATTTTATTCAATATAGCAAAACTTTGAAGTTTCGGCTGCTGAACTGCTAGTCTGCTGAGCTGCTGAGCTGCTGAGCTGCTGGTCTGCTGATCTGCTGAGCTGCTGAGCTGCTGAGTTGCTGAGTTGCTGGGCTGTTGGCAGCGAAAAGTCTGCTTGCATCGAAAACTCTTCAAGTAACGGAAACAAATGAATACCGGTATAAGATATAAAATACCAAAATGTATATTAATTGTATCTACGCATAATTTGAGCTGCTGGTCTGCTGAGCTGCTAGTCTGCTGAGCTGCTAGTCTGCTGAGCTGCTGATCTGCTGGTCTGCTGGTCTGCTGAGCTGCTAGTCTGCTGAGCAGCTAGTCTGCTGAGCGGCTGGTCTGCTGAGTTGCTGGGCTGCTTGCAGCGAAAAGTCTGCTTGCATCAAAAACTCTTCAAGTAACGGAAACAAATGAATACCGGTATAAGATATAAAATACTAAAATGTATATTAATTGTATCTACGCATAATTTGTGCTTCTGTCGTATTTTAAACACCCATTTCATTCAATATAGCACAATCTTAAACTTTGAAGTTTCGGCTGTTGATCTGCTGAGCTGCTGGTCTGCTGAGTTGCTAGTCTGCTGAGCTGCTGAGCTGCTAGTCTGCTGAGCTGCTGGTCTGCTGAGCGGCTGGTCTGCTGAGTTGCTGGGCTGCTGGCAGCGAAAAGTCTGCTTGCATCAAAAACTTTTCAAGTAACGGAAACAAATATATACCGGTATAAGATAAAAAATATAAAAATGTACATTTTGTATATTAATTGTATATACGCATAATTTGTGCTTCTGTCGTATTTTAAACATCCATTTCATTAAAAAAACCTCAATCTTAAACTTTGAAGTTTCGGCTGCTGATCTGCTGAGCTGCTGAGCGGCTGAGCTGCTAGTCTGCTGAGCTACTGAGCGGCTTGTCTGCTAGTCTGCTGAGCTGCTAGTCTGCTGAGCTGCTAGTCTGCTGAGTTGCTGGACTGCTGGCAGCGGAAAGTCTGCTTGCAACGAAAACTCTATAAGATATAAAATATCAAAATGAAAGGGCGTGTATTTATTGTTTCTACGCATAATTCGTGCTTCTGTCGTATTTTTGGAAAAAAACCATTTCATTCAATATAGCACAATATTAAACTTTGAAGTTCGGCTGCTGAACTGCTAAGCTGCTGGTCTGCTGAGCTGCTAGTCTGCTGAGCTGCTGGTCTGCTGAGCTGCTGGTCTGCTGGTTTGCTGAGCGGCTGGTCTGCTGAGTTGCTGGGCTGCTGGCAGCAAAAAGTCTGCTTGCAACGAAAACTCTTCAAGTAACGTAAACTTATGAATATAAAATATCAAAATGAAACGCCGTGTATTTATTGTTTCTTCGCATAATTCGTGCTTCTGTCGTATTTTTGAAAAAATACAACATTTTATTCAATATAGCACAATATTAAACTTTGAAGTTTCGGCTGCTGAACAGCTGGTCTGCTGATCTGCTGAGCTGCTGGTCTGCTGAGCTGCTGAGTTGTTGGGCTGCTGTCAGCGAAAAGTCTGCTTGCAGCGAAAACTCTTCAAGTAACGGAAACTAATAAAAACCGATATAAGATATAAAATATCAAAATGAAATGGCGTGTATATTAATTGTATCTACGCATAATTCGTGCTTCTGTCGTATTTTAAACATACATTTCATTCAATATAGCTAAGTTCACGCTGCTAGGCTGCTAAACTGCCAGTCTGCCAAGTTCTCGCTGCAAGGCTGCTAAGCTGCCAATCTGCCAAGTTCACGCTGTTACGCTGCCAGTCTGCCAAGTTCACGCTGCTAGGCTGCTACGCTGCCTGTCTGCCAAGTTCACACTGCTACACTGCCAGTCTGCCAGTCTGCCAAGTTCACGCTGCTACGCTGTCAGACTGCCAAGTTCACGCTGCCAGTCTGCTAGTCTGCCAAGTTCACGCTGCTAGGCTGCTACGCTGCCAGTCTGCCAAGTTCACGCTGCTACACTGCCAGTCTGCCAGTCTGCCAACTTCACGCTGCTACACTGCTACGCTGCCAGTCTGCCAACTTCACGAACATTCAAACTTTAGGAATGTGTATAAATAGGATTACAAACCTGCATTCAACGTAAAAGTGTTGTCAGAAACACCGCCTACTTTTACGAGTGCTTTAATATGAAATTAGGCACTGCCTAACAAGCGGGAAAGCCCTGAAATACGTCAAATTGTAATAGACTGGAAAGAAGTTGTGACATTTTTATTTGACAATTTAACTGTATACATGTAGATCTAGGCGTTTGCATTTTAGAGTTTTATCATTGATAATCCATACAATTGGCGTGTAGAGAATCAGGGGGGTTTCTTAGTCTTGCTAATTTAATGTTAAAGCGAGCAAAATAGTTTTTGTGTGCGGGTTTGACAACAACGTGTAAGAAATTATCAGAACAAATAAACTGATCAAAGCTGAGAACCGAGTGTATAAGGCAAGATCGGGGCTTTCTAGAATTTGGACACTTTCTGTGTATCCTGCACTATCCCACGAAGCCTATGACATACATCTTTTGGAGACCTTTGTCGTATATAATATATAGCACCGAATATCGGTGTAAAGGTCTCATTCAAAAGACTATCAGTTATGATAGTGGAGGAGCCAGGGGCCGTACGGAAGACCCGTGTTTTACCAGTCTAGAAAGTTACAACCAGACCATGGATCTGAAATACCTTCAAATATATATAGTCGGCCTTCTATACAAGACTTTTCACTTACCCCATGACAGTATGACATCTTGAGCATTTTAACGAGACAGCTCATAAATTAAGGTATCCAGTTGGCATATACCTCTGGCATAATTTTAGTTCTTCACATAATCACAGGCCCTGCATATATTCTTTTGATTTTTTTACCATCCTACAGTTTCATGTCTCATAAACTCTGACATTTCAGTTGCCTCCATGTATGAAAAATCCCATCTGATAGGATTTTCTGCTTACGTGAATATGTTTGAGCAGAAACATTTTCATTAAAATTTGATCGGTCTTTCAAAACAACTGTGAATGTAAATTCAATTGTAAATAACAGCCTGAATAATTTTGAATGATCTTCAAGAATGATGGAACTTCTTTTTTCTTAAAAGATTGACAACCAGAAGAGACGGGACCAAGATGTTGCATAATTATATGCATGTGCAATTGTGCACACAACACATAGATCTATATAATTTTCTAAATCTAATATATTCTTGAAAGAAAAATGGTGAAAACACTAACATTATATTGCTTCAGTTCAGCTCACATACAGATAATTGACACGTATACTTGTTTGACTTCTATATGCCTATTACATTATAAAATTGCATAAAGATGTCAAAAAAGTATGTGAGTCAAGTTCCTGTGGTTCATTTAAATAAACATCTTCTGATTCATTATATTAAAAATTGATCCCTGCATAAATGTCGCTTCAAACAATTGTGTCTAAATCTAACGTTTACTGCGCATGAATTAAAAATCAGCCAGACTGGCAGTGGAAGCATAATCCTTATACTGCAGTGTTGGAGAACAACCAATGTATAATACAGTTATTAATGCAAATTGTTCGTATTAATGTTTCGAACCGTAATCGGGACGAATCGTCAGTCATATGTCTCGTCACTATAAAAATAAATATAACGGAAGTCAGTGATGAGTTCTTGAAATTACTCTTATTTAAACTTGTATGAATTGCGGTAATTTCTAGAATTTATGTTTTATGAATACCTTTGTTGATTTGTTTTTTTCGAACTAAATAGTTGTAAACGATAACACCCTTGTGGACTTTTAATAGTTTATTCATTTTAGACCATTCCGTTGCATAACGTACATTCACCGCGTTGCTATTTTTGCCCACAATGCATCGGTAATGGCGGTTCCCGGCATCAACATCCGGAAGTAAGACACTTTTCAGAAGTTGATGGTATATGATGAAAAATGTTGGAAAAATAGGATTTTTGAACTTGTTACTTACTGACATGCTTTATACATGTTATACGCATTACCTATAGGGCGACGCCGACGCGGCTTTCCCGCTAATATAACTATAGGTGCTACCTATCCACGGGAAAAACCAAATGCATTTATTAATTTGTAATTGTTATCATAATAGGCCTACAACTTTCCTAAAATGGTACGATGACGTCCATTAAACAACGCTCGGTTCGTGGTCAGTAGACGCTTTTTTAATAACGCACCGCATCGATTATCTCCCCTTACAGTGGGGGAACTGCGCCAATTCAGCGTTCCTGACAAAATTGGGGAACACTTCTACATATAATGAATTTCTTTTAAAAAGTTTTTAAAAAGTCTTTAAGTTTAACAACCAGTTATCAGCTGGTTGTTGAAGAATGAAAAAAGGGAGAAGAGTTGTTTTCGGGAATGTTTTAGTCATAACCACCGGAAGTCGAAATCCAAAATGGCTCCTGTATCGGAGAACCTAAATTCAACTTGGACGTATATATATTGAAATTATTGTAAATTCATTTTACACTTAATTCATCAATAATTTTTAATTAACGTGTAACTTAAGGACGGGAAAAACCCGGTTTTTCCCGTATTAAAGCACTCGAACTGACTATAGAAATATACCATATAGATCTACTTATTAGAATGTTTGTTACTGTTCTTTTCAGTAGTTCACGGATGTACCCTCCTCAGGCTTTAAGAAACGTTGTCAATGGTGAAACAGTAATTTGTCAATATTAAAGAGGCCACTACGAATTACATCTGAACCACAAAGTGTCTTGGGAGCATTGCGGAAACATATGTCAGACCAATGGTGGACATTTGGTACATAAAAGTAACTCCCAACAACAAGAGTTTATAGAAGGGTTCATGCGACGCCATAACCCAAACCATGGTGTCTGGCTAGGACTTAATGATACACTTTCAGTAGTCTGCAGGTTTGATCCTGAAGTCAATTATGGTGAAAATAAAGAATAATATGAAAGATGAGTAAAATTTCCAAAGGACAGTCGACATTTTATTTGTATGTACTTGAACTTCAGTACAGTTACTGTCAGTATTTATAGCGCTAACGATCAGCAGGGGGAAAACCTTGCACTATTCAGCTGTTGTGGAAATGCCTGTTAATAAAGACCACCTGTCAAAAAGACCGTCATAGCTTCTTCCAGTGGGTGGTCTATGCTTTAACTGTAACATTGTTTCACTATTAAACTTAAACTGAGAGAACTCGTTTTCGAGTGTTAATTAGTTTGAAAGTATAAGTAAATAAAAAATAGTAGTATCAAATACTAGTTTGATTCTTATGGAAGACTTAAAGGACACTAAATGTTTAACTCGAATACTTAATCATTTTAAATGGAAACTATGTCTATAACTGTTATATTTTGCATGATGAGGTTGAAAAGAAGTGGACAATTTTCAACTATCATGCCCCTTTGACTATGACCTTTGATCCTAAATTATAATATGCACAACTACATTTCCTACTACTGCTTTAAAGACAATTGAACAGGAATGTGAGATATTCACCACAGGGGTCCAGTCAGCCATGCGTTTTCACAGGGGGTCAATTAACAAGAGACTGTAGAATAGCTCGCAGATACTTCCATAGAGCAAAATATTTATATAAACTTCGGAAATCTGAACAAAATAATAATACATTGAAAGCGCAAAGTAAAATATACAAACAAACTTTAGATATATATCATAAATCGTTTCAAAAGGCGAAAATAATTCTAAAAGTAAAATGGATGCAAATTTAAGTGATTTATACGAATATTTTAAAGAAGTAAATTTTAAAGATTATACAAACGAAATGAACGGAAATGAAAATAATTTTACCGGAAATAATGAAGAGAATAAAGAAATAAACTCTGAAATTACGCTCGATGAAATCGAAATTGCACTTAAAAGACTAAAGAATAATAAAGCCGGTGGTGTTGATAAAATTGTCAATGAACATATTAAGGCCTCGTGGAATTTAATGAAAAACATATACTTAAAACTGTTTAATATAATTTTTGAAAATGGAATTGTTCCACAGACATGGACAACTGGTATTATTAACACTATATACAAGAAAAAGGCGATCCTTCGAAACCTGAAAATTATAGACCGATCACTTCGTTAAGTTGTATAGGAAAATTGTTTACATCTGTAATAAATAATCGAATAACTAAATATGTAGAATAAAACAATTTGTTAAATAACACACAAGCAGGTTTTAGAAAGGGATTCTCAATAAATGATAATTTATTCGTATTAAACAGCTTGATTAGTATATTAAATAATTCTAACAAATAGCTTTTCTGTGGTTTTATCGATCTAAAACAAGCAGTTGATACAGTTTGGAGAGACGGTCTTTAGCAAAAACTAATTTCAACAAATATAAGCGGTAAATGCTTCAGACTTATAAAAAATATGTATCAGAACATTAAGTCTTGTGTTTCAGTAAATTCAACTATTTAGAGTTATTTCCCTTGCAATATTGGAGTAAGACAAGGGGAGAACTTTCCCCTCCTCTGTTTTCCCTATTTTTGAATGATCTTCACCAATTCTCCAAGAAAGCAACAATGTCCAAGGTATTAATTTGTTAAATCTGCAAAATGATCACATTTTGAACAATGCCAATGTTTTATTAAAAATGTATATTTTGTTATATGCTGACGATACAATAATACTCTCTGAAAATGAAACTGATTTTCAAAATGCACTAAATTTATATGAACAGTACTGTGATCAATGGAAGTTAACAGTGAACCTAACAAATACAAAAGTCGTAGTTTTCACCAAGGGTCGCCCAATTAAATATAACTTTGTGTTCAAAAACGAAAGGGTAGAAGTAGTCTCTGAATTTAAATATCTTGGTATATGCTTAAGTAGAAGCGGATCTTTTCTCAATGCCAAAACATATAGCATCACAGGCATCTCGAGCAATGTACAGTTTACTTAGAAACGCAGACAGACTAAAATTGTCATTAGATTTACAAATAGACATTTTTAATAAGACCATAAAACCTATACTTTTATTTGGAGCAGAAATTTGGGGGTATGGAAATTTAGATGTCATAGAAAAGTTACAGCTAAAATTTCTAAAATATATTTTTAAAGTAAAATCTTCAACGCCAAATTATATGGTATATGGATAGACAGGTTGTCTCCCTTTATCAATAGAAATTGGTGAAAAGGTAACGAATCTGTAATATCGAAAATCTGGAAGTGAATAATCTATCAAGTATACTGTACAAGATAATCTATAATAACTCTACCGAACTCAGTCAGGTTAGAACCAAAAAAACACTTCCCATGGCTACATTCTGTTAGAGAAATCCTTATCAGTTGTGGCCTCATAGATATCTGGAATTCGCAAAGATTTCCAAACAGCAAATGGTTAAAACTAACAGTAAAGCAGAAATTGAAAGATCTTTATTAAATGACTGGTATTCCGCTTTAGACACCTCTAGTAAAAGTATTACGTACATAATCTTTAAAAAACGTTTAGTATTCGAAAACTACCTAGTCGAAACCTTTATTCAATATTTGTACTATGTGATTCGTTTTAGAACAAGGAATCATAGACTTCCGGTTGAAATAGGTAGTTGGTCTAGAATAGATATAAATAGACGTCTTTGTAACAAATGCAACAGTAATTATGAAATTAGTGATGAATTTCATTACTTGTTCAAATGTAAAAGTCTCGAAAATGACACATGTCAAAATACTTATAAAATGGAGCAATTATTTAATACGGACAATAAAAGCGAATATATTAAACTGTGCAAGTTTATTAAATTAATTCTAACTGAAGTAAGGTAATCTCAAACAAACGGCTAGCCCCGTTTTGGTGTATTAATGGAATCAGGTTGCATTGATAGGTATCGTCGTTGAGTAGCTGACACAATGTTTTGTTTTGTTTTTTTTAAATGTCAGCTTCAACAATGGTTCAACATTTACAGTAATTTGAGTCTTAACATGTTAATTTGCATGACTCTCCAAATCGAAATTATATTATATACAGGTTTAAAAGGTATGAACTTCACGATTGAATATATTAAGAATGTTTGTATTACCATAATTGTGTATGAGCCTCATAGTATTGTACTATTGTAACCTCATTATTTCATTGAATGAGTGAATAAAGGTTCTTTGACTTAACTTGACTTGACTTGTAAGGCTTTCTTGCGTTTCTCAATTTGTTGTTGAACTTTAAAACAAAAACGCAAAAATGAACGAATATTCGAATCCTAAAATTGCATTCGAATATTCGGAACGAATGCGAATATTCGAATATTCGTTCCCATCCTTAATATATATATGTGCGCGCTTTAGAGCACAAGTTACGTTTTCAGATAGTGTATAGAGTCGAATACATATGCATGACATTTTGACCAAAAAAGCTTTTATGTCTTTTTCTTAATTGTCTTACCCATGCCCACAATGTGACAAAACATCAGAAATTAGTTTCAAAGTTTTCACTATAAACTAACAAAAAGTGTAAAATATTGTATCTGCATTATCGAATTTATGTGCAGATATTGTAGAAAGGGATGTTAGTTCTACATAAATTCACCGTGTTATAAAGTAAAATATGAAATCACAGTTATTCTGCAGTTATTTAAAAAAATAAATAGAGGATAATTGTTGGTTTCGGTGTAAGATCACGTTATAATTTCACCGAGTGGGCACCAAAAGTGATATTTTCACGAGTGGCGCAGCCACGAGTGAAAATGACAACTTTTGGTGTTCACGAGTGAAATTAACGTGATATTACACCGATACCAACAATTTTTCTGTTTATTTTATGGTTAAAACTCTACTTTTAACGAGTTTGTTTCTATAAAATAACGAAAATCGCGGGAAACGTCATCAAAAAACATAGCGCAAATGACGTCATTTTAACGACGTCATCGTCGCATGGTTTCCAGCATTAATTACGCCCAGTATACTTTTTGACGTAAATCCGGGTAGAAGATTGCAAAAACAGTGAAAAATAAAAATGGTAATCCACTGTTTCAAAACTGTGGATTATCACTTTTATTTCACTGAGAAAACTCTATAATTCACTCGAAAACATTAAATAAATTTCCTTTATGTTTCAACTGTGACATTCATTTTTTTAAACAAAGTGATAATTTGATTGCTGTAAGAGTAATAACTTGAGCATATTAACATCCTGAATATAACTTTAAATCACAGTTGTACTGTAGTTATTTAAAAGTATAGTCATATCCTGCATTAAAGCAAAATGTAATAATTACACAAAGCAGTTTATTTAAACAATAGGAAATAAGTTATAAATCAATTATCTGTACAAGTCAATAAAGTTTATGTTCCTACTATTGTACTATATGTCAAGTCTACAGACATATTGCTGGACCTAATCAGACAGGATTAAAACTGATAAGGGGCAATAAAACGATTAAGATATTTGACCACCTGCGGTTTGGGGGGTCACTTATGAAGGAGATGTTAATTGTCTTTAAGTCAAGTTTGATGAAAATAGAAGATTAAGAGCGGACAAAATGTTTTAATTTCAGGCCGCACTGACCTTGACCTTTGACAATATGACCAAAAATTATTATATGATTTTATACTGATGCTTCTCACCAAGTTTGATGAAAATCCAACACGGGGATTAGGAGATAACGAGTATACAATAGTTTTAGGTTCCAAGCCCAAGTGATCTTGACTTTTAAAGATATGATCCCTTTTACGTTTACATTTGGCGCCCCACGTTGGGCGCCAAATGTAATCGTGAAAAGTACATCGCTGGATTCGAACTCGGGTCCTCCAGTACCCTAAGCGGACCACGTCACCATAAAAGCTAGCTCAATGGCAAGGAAGAACAAGTGCCGTATTATACCAGTTTTTTTAAGTATGATCCCAAATTGTAATATGCACAACTAGACGCCATACACATTTCCTGAAAGTTTGATGCAAATCGAAAAAAGGGTTTTGGTGATGAAGAGCGGACAATATTTTCAAGTTTCAGGTCCCTGTGACCTTGAACTATGACAGAATGACACCAATTGAAATTTGCACAAATAGAATTTATTGATGCTTTCCTGAAAGTTTGATGAAAATCCAACAGAGTGTTTTGGAGATGAAAAGCGGTCATGATTTTTTCAAGTTTCAGGCCCCTGTGACCTTGACTTTTGGCTACATAGCCTCAACTTTTAATATGGGTTTTGGAAATGAAGAGCGGACACGATAAAGTAAACAGACGAACGGACACACGGATAGGCGAACTGACGCCAAGTGGGGGGGGGGGGAATATACCTCTTCCTGAAGGGGGAGGGACATTATAAAGGATGAGTAGCACATATAATTGTGGATTTGAAAAATCACGCCGAAAATCAAGCAAACATTCATAAACGTCCAGACCACATACCCTCTGAGAAAGGCGACATTCACAAACGTCAAGACCACTTACCCCCTGAGAAAAGGCGACATACCCTCTGAGAAAAGGCGACAATAAACCACATACCATTTATATTTAGCTTTATTCATAATTGAGCTAAAATAAACAAGTCCTTTCCCCGCTGTATTTCAACATTTCTGTCAGCAGTAGGCCTGCATTAATTATTCAAAACAAAACAAACATCTTTATGTAAGAAACAGTTCACATACTGTGACCCCTTTACTATCTGTTAGGAACATAACTACATGCGTTAATGCGTTAAACACGCCGATCATTTTTTCACTGTTAATGGTTCTCACACAGTTGCTCCGTGCCATTTTTTATGATCGTATTTCAATCAAATTAATTTGATTCACGGTTAATTTTGGCGATGAAATATACATCATCTCAGGCAGAGAATTCAACTTTTTCAGAGAACTTTACCCTTTCAAAGCATGTAAATAAATCTTACGTGGATACGTTCGCCTCTCAGTCTTTGACATTTTTCGATCCCTCATTCTCCAAGTCTTAGCCTTTTTTACTATCATGTACGATTTGTATTTGCGGAAGAATGTATAGCAGATTATTACATCATAATCATAATTATCACGAACCGATGTGTCCGTGATTTATTTACTTTCTTAGAAAACAAGTGCGACTAGAGTGTTTTTATCGGATTTGCAGTGTAGTGTATCCGGTCCTTCGATTTAGCCGGCTGCGAAAATTTCAGTGGCCGTTGTTCGCATCACTGACCCAATGACAGGATGCTTTTCGACTGGCTGCTGACCGCGGCTGGCATGTGACCACTATTCTCGGCCTTTTTGTGAGTAAATTTTAACGAGGGGAGGTCAGACCAGTCGTTGCCCGCAGGTGACCGATAGTTACAGGTGACCGTTAGCACAAGTTTGACTGTATATTGTCAATTCCTGCTGTCTTTTGGGGGATTTTTACTTTTTAGGGGTTTACTTATATTTCCTGGAGATATATGTTAAAAATAAAATTGTTCAGAATTAATATTTGGGTTATGCTGTTCTATTTTCATAATACTTGTACTTGGTGACAATTATTTACTTCTGTTTTTGAGACTATTCCAATATTTTTGATAATATTGACATCAAAAAATCATTAAAAAGACCACATACTTTAAATTGTTCTTACATTAATTTATCATTTTCTTTAAGAATTATTTTATTTGAATTTTGGAGAAGTGATTGTTGTGACAGGATTTGTTTTGATTGTCGTCCATTAATCTTTAAACTTAGCCCCTTTTTTCAATGTTTATTTCAAAACAACAACGACAATTTACAAAAGTAATGACTTTAAATCATTACTCCGACTGCACCTTTACATCAGTTTGACTGGGAACGTCCGGTGGATCCATGTGATTAAAATATTTACAAAATTACAAAACGAGCGCTCAAAACGTTGGTTGCTCATTTCGTTTTTATCGTATGCTCTATCCCTAGGTAGCTGTCAGAATTAAATCAAAAGGCAGATTGATAGTCCCAATCAAGTCACGATTTTATTCAGACTATTGTTATTCTTAGTCTGACTTTAATTGAGAAAACATATAGTAACCTGGTGTATGATATCACTGAGAAAATATATTAAATTGACTAGTTGATTAATCAAATAAATACGATTTACTTGTTTATGAAATATACACATATGCTCACCTATACATGATGTATTTCTGAGCTTTATTTAGTATTCGCTTTTATGAATTTTAATGATATTTGTGATAACATATGTTATTTTAGGCCATGAATTTAAAATGCATAGATTAAATTCAATATTAGACGTAGTTTCAAAACGTTTTGCGTAAACAAAACAAGTTCATCTGACTTGCGGCTCTTTTCTCTAGATTTAAGAAAAAAGATACATAAAAAAATCACTATATCTATCGACTTTAATTATATCAGATAGACAACAAAATTCAATTTACGCACATATTCTACGTAAACAATTAACTTTCCATTGCCTTGGGAGATAGCTTTTAAACAAGAAGGCATAGGCCTATAGACCAAAGCTATAAATCCGAGGGTATTGAAGAGCGAAGTCAATTTTGAAATTACAGAAAGAAAATACGTTCACGGTAAGTTTTTTTCTACGTACTTGTGTTTTACAATATGTAGATTTAGAAATAATTGCTGGTAGAGTATAGTCTATATAGTTTGACATTTCTAAATATTCTGTCGTCTAATGGCATGTTCCTTACTTTGTATGTTTATATTAGCACACATTATAGTAGATGTATAAGAATTCAATATTCAATATGATTCAACAATGAAGATGCAGAATATTGAACCTTGTCTATTACGATGTATTTTCAGTGGAGTTGATAGAGCAAAATGGAGCCGAGAAAAATCACTACGTTAATGTTGATATTTGTTTGTGGAATTGTAGCTTTATCTCAAACAGCAGATGCAGCTGGTAAGTCAGTGTTGATATCTTATATATTATTTTATTATGCAACTGCCATGACGACGACCCGATAACACCTGTCTGATATTTCTTGATATTGCGACGTCTGATATCACAGGACAGTGTTATTATGACACTGTCCTGATATCACGTTTTAGGCCCCGCCCACTTTAGACATTTAGTGAGATTTATGAAATAAGATCTAGGCTATTGTGGATTTCTAACACGCTACACTATAAATCAACATTTCAGAAGCTGCTTTAGGATACAGGGGCGCGTTTCACTGAAATTCCTGGGAAAACAAGCCAACAGCACATCACATAAAATCGAAAAATGACTGTAGAATTTTTATTTTTGAATAATATATTGTGTTGTCGGTATTCATTTTCTTAGTTAGAACATTATCTATCCATCTATAGCAATTTCGAATCAATTTTCGAGAAAAAGTTGATTTTCATCCCTTCCTATTTTCATAGTTATGTCTTATTACCTGAATGACATGAGCTGAAACATTATAAGCCGCCTCTAAAAAGTGCACAAATGCTTTCTAGGTATGTTTTAATGTTCAGCATTTCCTATAAAGCAAATTAACATGATTAACGTTGCTGAATTTAAAACGCCGATTTAAACCATTGATGACGTCATAAATACAACGTAAATCACTTAATTTACTTCTTTGTTTTTAATTGTGAAAAGGGAGAATTGAAGTTAGCTGCATAATAAATAGAATACAAGGTTACTGTCTTTTGATAACAGTTGATATCGAACTCGGATGAATATCGACCAGAAAGCCTCGGCAAGCCTCGGCTTCCCTGACCGATATCATCCTCGTCCGATATCAACTGTTATCAAAAGACAGTAACCTTGTATTCTCTATTTACCTAGATATGTAGGGTTTAAAATGAGGAGTGTAAAACATCGGGTCCAGAAAAAAATATGTTTCTTATATCCGTAGTTTTGCTATATCCGGAGTCGTTATATACGGAGTTTAATGTGTAGGGTTTAAGTAGTTTTATTTTTTCATTTTTTTTTTTAAATTGACATACGTCTAATGAATGGATAAGTGAAATAAACAATAGATTTTATACTAAATGTTAATCACTTTCACTTCTTCTCACATCGTTACAATGGTCTAAACGGGAACATAATTATAATCTACGAATAATAATAAAAATCAACATTATTGTAATATGTACACCTGTATATTTGGTTATACAGTACGGCTCAATTATAAATGTCCTTATGTTTCAATTCGGGTACTTTTTTTGTATACCGTTTTCTTTGTTATGTTGTGTTTGATTGCTATGCAACATGGCTGCTATGTATGTTAGAAAGCCTCATTAGATGCTGCCGACCTTGTAGCTCCCTATGCATGACACTTCAAAACGGCATGTTGCATTCTCATTTTCCCGACCTTCAAGGTAACCGTAGGAAATGCGTAAATCACCATTGTATTAAGGATAATTTTGTTGGTCAAATTGATTGGTAAAGTATCGGGATTTAAGTAGATATAAAATTTCATTTTTTAAATTTTTTTTTCCAAAATGGCGGGTACCCGGATGTTTGTCACGTGATACGCGTCAGGTTATTCATCCGTATTACGCTTGTTACCGTTGTCAGCCCAGACAGTTCAACAGGTAGAGCACGAGACTTGAAATCTCGGGGTTGTGGGTTCGGTTCCCAAGGCTGACCAACTAAAATTATTAACAGTCTATCGGATGAGACTTAAAACCGAGGTCACATCATGTATGGATGATATACACCTGACGTGTAAAATGGCCAGGGGTGTCTCTGGAATTGGGGCGCTTTCTGTATCTTGCACTATCCCCCAAAAATCTAAAATAACTGAAATAACTTCTGGGGGCGTTGGTCATATGGATTATGCGGTACTAACGATAAAACTGTTATTACTACAACCGGACCATACTATTTGAAAGACCTTGGTTCAAAGAAGTATACGCTACTTCACTTACGTGTTACATTTTCAAACCACGTATTAATTAAATATAGCGGACCGCAATAAGTATATCAAATGGCTACACCTTTAAATTATTTGAGACATTTTGTAAATGTATAGCTTTCAACTGATTAAATGACTAGGAATCGTTAAGTTGATCTTAACATGGTTTACAATGGATAAGAAAAAAATGAAATCAATATTGTAGGTAATACTTCCAGTGACTTTGGTGGATTTAGCAATACTAGTATGATGTTAGTTATTATAGAACCATGATTCTAAATAATAGGATTAACTGTGAAACAAACCCTTTTACTGAAGAATTGGCTGGGGAATTGTACTTTCCTCAAACAAAATTGTTCAATTTATAAAGTCGATAGGCTTAAATTTAATTTTACTTGATTATGTCTTTGAATTGTATAATAGTAGTAAAGAGTGTTAGCTACATTCTTGGTATATCATTTAGGAAATCCGTTCTGTAAACCAATCTAAGCAGTACATCATGTGCGTTTATGTATAATTTCTCAAATTTGTACAATCTAACCATTGACCTAACACATTTCAGCCAATTGTGAATACAATGGAAAATCTTACAAACATGGCAAGACTCATAAGCTTGATGAAAAGTGTGCAAAATGTAAATGCGATGATGGTGTCCTCACTTGTAAAACGGTCAAAAGTAAAAAATGTGGTAAGAACATATTTTCTCTAGCATATTAACAACAGGTCAAGATTACTTATTGCAGAAATAGTATTGTGTTTGTTTAATTTGTGTAGAGTACTAACGACACTTGTTTCAATTTGTGATTCCTGGTGTAATACGATAGAGTACATGTATATATTTCCATTATTTCAAAATAAAATTTGTTTTAACTTTCTTGGAAAAAAATTAACTTAATTTTAGTCGGGGTAACGGGTTTCCCTTGCGACCATTGTTAAAACTAAATCATCGATCCTCAACTATGTCCCTATTACTTTTCTCACCCTAAATTATCATTTTTTTATTGTGTCTCGATCATTTGTTGACATGATCTTTTTTAGGAAAAATTTGTAGAAAAATAGAATGTAGTGCATTGTCGTGTTCTAACACAGAAGACCATAAGGATCTCTGCTGCCCTGTATGTTCAACAGGTACATGTATATACTTTCAAATATTCAAGGAAAATCATAAACTACTTTTGTAACTATTTTTGCCACGGAATATTTTCTCTGCCGTTTCGTGAAGGTTAACATCTATTTTGATTTTCATATAATTATGTGTTTAAATTAGAATAATAAATGAGTCAAATGAGGATATTACAAAACAATGCGCATCTATTTGAAAAAAATGAACAGCCTAAATATAAAATTGATAAATGTAAATATTACATGTTATTTGGTTTTGAAGTGGTATATGCGAATATATTACCTGCCTAGACTTATATTACCCGAGCTGTTAGGCAGAATACTGCAAATTTCATGGAAGGGTAATAAATATATCTAACATGCAAATGAAAATATCTTTTGTATTGCAGATATTGTGACCACATGCAATTACAATGGATTAGAATTCCAAGAAGGAGAAAAATTTAAAAGCGACGATGGCTGCAATGAGTGCAGATGTTCGGGCGGTAAAGTCATATGCACCGAAAAAGAATGTAAAAGTAAGTCATACAAGCAAAGCATAAGCAGTTTGATGGGGTGCTCCCGAAACTTGAAAGTGGTTACTTGAAACTGGGTAAGCGAAGAATAATTAAGACATATAAACACACAACGTTAAACATTGATTAAACTGTTCTTAAGGTTTAAAAAGAAATTAAGTCGATCGTTTTATATAGTGTTAGTGCAGTTTTGCGGGTTAAACAAATGCGAGGCATTGTATCAGCTTTTGAAGCTTTCTCCTCTATTCTGTTTGATTAATATTTCAATACACTGCTAATTCAGTATGTTTATATATGTGTTCTAATGCTTACGTGTGTATATTGTAAATTTACATATATATGAAAATTGATCACAGATAAATATTGCTTACACAAAACTTTGATGTCTTAATTTTATGTCTTAAAATAATCTAGGTCAACATAAAATTCAAGTCATAAAACTAAGACTTGCACTCAAGTGTGTTACAATTTAGTTCTTTTACGCTTCTAATTTATTACGGTTCACACTTGTACTAATGCAGTTATGTTAACAAACTTTAACATGGTATTCTGTGTACGTTTCAGCATCTTGTGCAGACCATATTACCTTCAAAGTTTCATAGTTTGAAGGGAAAATTCCGGGAGTATTTCTCACAAGTTGACAAATTCCGGAATCCACATAAAGTTAAATGCAACCTTAGTAACTGGGTAATACTGATATGTTAATAAAATCTTCAGCTCTCTACACTAATTATTTGCGCAACCTGTTGAAGAGTTTTGATTATTTCATCTAGTCTCTAGGCAACAACAACAACAACGTCTTACCGATAAGCTTAATGTTCACAGAATGTATCAAGGACAATGTAGAGTATGAAAGTGGTACAACAATCCCCCTCGATGATGGATGTAACAAATGTGTATGTAGAAACGGGAAGTGGTTCTGCACAAAGAAACAATGCAGAAGTATGCACATTTCTTTTTTCTTTTTATAACTTTATGTTGTGTTTATATGATATACATGTAAGTGAAAGCAGCTTATTGGAAGAAATGTATATAAGTTTTATTGTGCTTTATAACATTTGGATATATATAAAGAATAAAACTAAAATTCTCAAAGAAGTCTACTGCCTTTTAAATAATGTGGTATTTTCTCAGATTTTGGCGGCCATTTTGGTGGCCATCTTGGATTCTGAGCGTTTGTGAAAGAGGATTTTTGTACGAAATCGGTTTTCATAAATTTCAGACAAATTGCTATCATATGAGACCATTTATACTTTTTGACAAAAATTGTAAATAAATGGGGTCTATCTCTTGGACTAATAGTAATATCCTAGATACTTCTTACATAAAAAGTTACGGGGATTTTTTTTAAAGCACTTGCAATATAGATAGATGACCAACAGCGTGTTAAACGTTTGTGAAACTCGTAAACATGTTAATACCTGATAACATTTCTCTGAGGATGTACAAAGCGATAGTATTCACGGTATTTAAACATGTTTGCACTTATTATAGGTTGTGTATATAACGGGAAAAAGTACCCCTCAGGAACTAGCTTTATGCATAAAGATGGCTGCAATCGTTGTACCTGCTTCGATGGAAAAGTTACATGCACGGAACGAGAATGCCGTTAGTACAAAATTAAACACAAAGACAAAACTAGCAACACAATCCAAACATTGATTATTCAGTGTAGAATACTTAATTAAACCCCCGACAGTTAAAGCTTTTCACCACGTATTTTCATATTGTGTCTAATAATTGGCTGAAATCTCTTATATAATTAAGATATTTGCAAGAATGAAGTGCTACTTTGACAAAACTGCAGAGATATAAACATTAAACTCTTGATTTTTTAGCAAAACACCAAAAATACCACCAAGGTCTTTTAAAGTCGCTATATGCCTTTGTAAATTATTTTACATCGATCGCCTGAAATTTTAGAAAACATTGCTTGCTAATCATCATGTTTTTGTGACATATTTTAAGATATGTGTTTTGACTCGTCTTTTGATATCGTATATATTCTATCAGAAAAATGACAAATGTTTTTGTTTATTTTACCCTTACTTGAACCCTAGGTATAACGTGTGATGTTAATAACGATAACGTATTTTTTACTGTTTAAGGTAGGTCCACACCTTACGTCTGAATTTTTCAACCTCCTCAGAAAACGGTCATATTTTGCATAGGCAGTCTACGATGTATGTACTTTAATGTGTTGCTATTTGATAGGAACACGCTCACGAGACGTTGACGTCATGACGTCGTCAAGCAGTCTACCCATTTTCTTTAGGCGCTTTCATACAAACGTTCGTTTCTCTGGTATTTATGAACGTATTTTGAAGATTAAAGTTTTATTTCTCCAGAAACATTTAAGCCTAACTTTTTATTGCATATTTTTGAAATATTGAATATATTTATTGGTAATTCGAATGATATTGCGCCAATTTTGACGTAAATAACGTAGTATTTATCAGCTACCTCTGAACACGTTTTGCCGTTTTACGAAAAAGTTTGTCCGGTGACCCAATCTTATTTTTCAAATATATTACTACCATAGTGTAGATGGTTCAAAATATCAAAAAAAATCAATAGGTCATCTAAGTAGATTTTTTTAATTTTGAAATTTAGTTACGGTTATGCGTTATTTTTGTGCGTCAATATGTAACGTTAACGTCGTTATTTCAACTGCAATATCAGGCAATGGTTTATTTCTTTACAACCGGACGCTGTCTAAACAAACAAAAAAACATTTTTAAAGTCATAAATCTATTTAATGATATAAGTTTTATATTAAAGCAACACTGATCTTATGTTAATATGTTATCGCTGATCATGAGAGGAAACATTAGCCACATGGAATGTACTTTAAAACAGTAGGTATTTATAAAATGTCATCGTAGGTACCCATTTGCAGCTGGACGGGCTGAGGCATGTGTGACATAAGTGTCATTACTCAAGGGTACACCGGATGCGATTCGAACACATGACTTCCCATTCCGGAGGCAACGCCTTAAACACATGGTTCTCGCGAAATTCCTGGCCTTGCCGTTTTTTTCCTTCAACTGAAGGCGTCGTTTCTTGAATTGTCCAGTTTCTTGTTTTGTCCGCCGGCGTTCACGCTTTCCACCCAACCCTATAAACATATCGAGCGTATACTTTCCTGGGCTCACATTATGCTGTTCATTTACCCGAAAAATAGATAATTGAAAGAAATAATGTTTTACGGTTAGTAAGTTTACTGATCATGAGTGTTGCGCCGACAGCAATTAATCCGTTTATACATATACATGTATTTTTAAAATGGGATCTTTTGATTTCCAATTTATGCCTTTCTGTTTATCTAAACAAAGGCATTATTCGTAATGGTGATCCAACAGACTGACGAACTAAATTCTGACCAGACGACAACCAAAGTGTCGTCTGCTTCGGAACGCAGCTGCTTGAAACTACATTGTATATGTTTTAAGTAGACACTAGGAACGAATTGGTTAATAAATATTCTGTAAGACTTAGTTGAGATAGTTTGTTTACAACCTCGTTAGTTTACCATAATTTTTTTTATAAATTACCTTGCACATGTACATACATGTACATCCTTCATTTACATTTTTCTACAGTCATGACTTCGTGTTAGAGACTTGTTTTAGTTGATTTGCAAATCCTGCAAGATTTATTTGCAACCCCAAATTCTATACATCGTTTCGTTTTTGTTCAAATATCATGTAAAAATCCCCAAACAATGCCAATACTTTATGCATACATGTAATTAATAGACACATATATTATATTGATCGTATAATCAGGATCAGAGGGTCCCGGGTTCGATCCCCACCAGTGATACGACGTTTCTTTCCTTAGGCAAGACACTGCCCCTACTTGCTCCGTCTGTCTGCAAGTGTTTAGTGTATTGAACAGAAATATATAAAAATACAAAACGAAGTTCATGCCACTTCTATAATGACTAATAGGTGTAACTGTTGTATTGAGAAACACTAATTTAAATAATCCTTTTATATAAGTGATACAATTTAATATTAAAATCATGACCGCGACGCTATTATCACAAAACCTGAATCATTTATATTCATCACCAAAAAAGAAGTTATGGCAGATCTATATCACTATCACTGTGACTAATATGATATCTAAATCATCACTTTTTATTCAGCTGATACACAATGGAGTATTTCATTCGTTAGCATGAAATAATATACAATTATGGACTTGTAAGGCATTGGCTATGATGTGATATTCACCGTTTTAAAACATGTATGTCATTAACTAACATGCATGGGGAGACCCTTTACGCCGGGTGTCAGACTTATCAACTAGCGCTGCTGATTATAATGTAAACGTGGAGGCAACACGAAACAATAAGATTATACTCTAAGTCATTTCTCGTGTTCCTCCGTGATCAAGTGGTTAGAGCCGCTGACTTTAATCACTGTTACCTCTCATAGATTGAGGGTCGTGGGTTTGAGTCCTGCTCATACCATGTCTTTTGATATGTGAAAGTTTCACCAACACCAGCGTTCAGCATGAAAATATCTTTTCATAATAGTCCAAATAGTACCGAAGCTACAGAGATGTCTAATATCACTATTTGCGGCATTTTCCATGGACAAAATGGCAATAGTGGGGCTCGAACTCAGGGATAAAATTAACCAGCGGGAGGTTTAGTTATTACAAGTAAGTTATCTCACCCAAACGACCACGCAGCTCAGTGAACTTACCTACTGCGCACAAATGATAACGGTTATGCATATGTAAAACGGAATCGGGTAGTTTCAACCCAAATTATATTATCTTCATTTGTATAACATGTAGTTTAAACTTAAGACATAGGCATGCATGAGGATGTGGTCGTCGTAGTACATGTTATGTCATATACTAGTTCTGGCTTCCAAAACTCTAAATGCCGCTATTTTAATATTTTGTTTTTCGTAAGCTGCGGCTTTAGAGTTTTGGATCAGCCCTATTACGAATCCTTACCAGAATAACAGATCATTCAAATTTTCATCTAATGTACGTTAAGTAGGGAAATATGATCATGTTTGGGTCATATATTTATAAATTCATCTTTTCAAACCAATTACGGTGTTCTACAACCAAAGTTGACTACAAAAACATCGATTTTTCAAACCTACATCATTGTGTTTACATTTACAACGGACTTTCCAAATGAATGCTCTCGCGAGATCTCGTATGATGCAATCGCACTTATTTTTCATGTAGTTCAGAACGTTTGATATTTTCCTTTTGTTGAGTGTTATAGAGTGATATAAAGAACGAGTGTAAATATGCAATAGCATTTACCACTATGTTTTTTTATTTCAAAAGAAATTTACTTTATTTTCGATGTGGAACAGACCTTGAAAGTGTTCGCGCCAAAACGCACGTGGTCATGTAAATAAATAAACTGTCCCCGTGACCTCAATCGGAACCTTCGGCGATTTCCCGCAGAGATCCCTTTCCAAAGGTTCCTGGGAATGGTCACGTGATAATTGTCAAATCGGGCAGATGGCGGCCAATTGGTGAAAATTCTGACCTGTTCGAAACTTTCGTAAAGCTTTACGTTAAATAGATAAAATTTGATATTCAAATTTGGCAAATTAAAAGATTATGGTCTGATTAATAAAATTATTTATTGTTTTCACTTATTGCTCATGAAATACTGAAATGCGAGCGTGTCAGATTCCTGGCACGATTATTGGTACGATTTCCCTACGGAGTAAGCTTCAGCGTACCCGTTCTGTCAAGCATATAAACCGGGTACGCTGAAGTTGTTTTAGCTAGTCATATACTAGCAATACTTTTGTTTCACATGTATGTGTTATGGAGAAATAACGAATAGCTTAAAATCGCTTTTTACCGCTTTGCATAAAAAGAAGGAAAATTGATAAAATGCGCTACCCTTTAACTGTGAATTCTAAAAAGATATTCTGAAGTCTAAATTTCAAAGTATATATCTGGAAAACATGCTTTTTAATAAACAGGTGAAAAAATGTGTGTTTACCTGCTGCCATCTTTGTATTGATATCGAAGCAGCGACAACTACCGTCTTGGGTTACTTTATGCCGCTTGCCGCTTGTGACTGCTGTAGTGAAACTGTATTGCCGGCACTTGACATCAAAGAATGATGCTAGCCCATTTTTGGTCTGCCAAATGTACCGACGAATTACAGTTCTCGCATATTCTGATCCGCGAAATACCCAAGCTCTATTATTCGACGCGCGTTCCTCCAGGAAGATTGATTATTTTTACAATCACTGGAAGCATCGACTTCACTTTGGACAGGCACTATAGTTTGGACTCACTCTTTAAAGATTATACGGAACGGCCTCTCTTTCGGAAAGCCATCATGTTTAAATAAATTAACTTCCGGAACGGTATGTGAATTCACTTAACGTCGTGCATAATACTTTTGCGCCTTTTTACAAGTAAAACTGTGACAACAATTTGATTGTTTTGCACTGTGAACATTGATCGTATCTCATCTTTATTGTACGTCATATATAACAAAGTATAATAATATTTTCTCTTCTACAACCTTTTGCAGAAAATTGACTTCGATTACCTATCGATTTTATTTGATAATTTGAATAAACTACTATGTGGTGGCAATATATCAAAATTTCAGGTGGGGTCACCGGACAAAATTCTTCGCAAAACGGCAAAATATATCAAGAGTACCTTCCAAAATACGACGTTATTTACGTCAAAATTGTCGCAATAGTCGGCATACTGACTATAAATGCACTCATTATGTATTAAACATGCAACCAAAATTTGTGTATACTTGTAACATAAAAAATGAAACTTGAATCTTCAAAATCTGTTCATAAATACCACAGGTACGAACGTTTGTATATAAGCGCCCACATAAATTGGGTAGACTGCTTGACGACGTCATGACGTCAACGTCGCGTAAGCGTGTTCTTATCAAACAGCATCACATTAAAGTACATACATCGTAGACTGCATATGCAAAATATGACCGTTTTCTAAGGAGGTTGAAATATTCGGCCGTAAGGTGTGGAACTACCTTAATTAAAGCTATAAATGAAACATTGTGTACAGACAAATTTGCCGGTCTGAATTATACTTACGACGCAATGTTTTATGTCAGTATTCAATATTCGATAGCAATACATATCAAAGTTTAAATGTAAAAAAGCATTTACTTATCGCCTCCCGTCTCCCGGTGTGAAGTAAATGCCGTAATAAATCTCGTATCAATCATACAAGCACTATACATTGTATTCAGCCTTGTTTATTATTAGTTAGAGCTACAAAGACGGGGAACCGAAAGTCAGAAAACCCGACAGCGAAATTTAAACAAGCCCGTCATCTTATTTCATTTCCGAAAATGCGTTTGAATGTGGTCGACTGCTCGTTGACGTTTAAGTTGTCAAAATTTATTAGTATAATTCCAAATTATAAATTTTTATAATATCGTATTGATTCTTTGACATTTTATATCTATTTTTGTAGCACCGTGCGAATATAATGACCGGGAATACAAACACGGCGCCACATTCCCAGCTGATGATGGTTGTAACAAGTGCAAGTGTCTCTTTGGTGACGTGAAATGTACAGACCTTGATTGTCGTATGTATCACTTACAATTCTCCGACCTTTTTGTTGAATTTATACATGATTATCAAATATGCAAAATGTTGAGTGGTCGATGTAAACTGTTGCTCCGTACACCCTTATTAAGGTTCCAAATCTCTCGTTTATATTGACATTTCCTACAGCGGTGGTTCTTTAAAACCATTTATTTAAAATTGCAAGGAACATTTTTAATTAAAGTTAATGTGTTCACGTGGAGAAATCTTTTAGCATTTTGTCCAAAATGGACATATTCACGTTTTACCCTGAACATAATCTTACATGGAAACTGCTTTACCCGATACAATATTATATTTCCGGTAACAAAAAAAAAATGTATTATGGAAAATTTGTTTGAACGGGCAATCTGTAAAGAGTAACAACTACAGTGGGTATAAAGCACATATAAAATGTTTATTACAAATTGATTTAGCGCTGAGGATTATCTGTATAGATATTTTCTTTGATTCCTAGCTGATGATTGTGAAGACGAGGAGGAGGATGGTTATAAATACAAGGATGGGCAGGTATTTCCTCACACTGACGGTTACAACAAGTGTTGGTGTAAGGATGGTGAAATCACATGCACTGAGTTTAATTGCACCCTACCAGCAAATAGTTCCTGTGTCGTCAATGGCATTGTGTATAGCACAGGGACCATCTTCCCAAATGAGGATGGATGTGGAAAATGTATGGTGACATTGAGTGCAAAAAATGTGGTATGTTAAAATAAACCCTGATTTCGCAATGTTTAAAATCACTATTGCTTCATGCATTCAAACGCAGCTTTAACTTTTTTGTCTATTTATTATTTGTTAATCTTATTTGTATATTAAATTTAATTTTATTTAAGTACTGTTTCTTACATTGCAAATATGAAATGTTTATTCCGATACAGAAAATGTAATTTTCTTAAATAAAATTGTGCTATGTAAAGTAAATGAAATACGTGCAAACATTGTCTGAACTGCAAAGTTTAAAAACAATATTGCTTCACGCATTAAATTATCTGTTCTCTTTCATTCTCATATAACAGGTTGTGAATACAATGGTCGCTATTTCGATGAAGGTAATACATTGCAGAATTATTTATACAGCCTATTATATGTATATGATACGTAGCTATTTCAATAAAGGTAGCTCTTACATTGTAGAAAAAGTAATATAACCTACACATGTACAGACATCAATGACAATTAGTGTGATCTGAATCATGTACATGTATACATGTACCTTTTTATGTTTTTCTTCTATATCATCTGCTAGTATTTCAAAATAGAATTTAGATAAATTTGGACATAAACACGCGTCCAAGAAATATTTGATTTAAAATTTATGAAATTAATTGCCCTTAAAGGAAAGGGAAATTAGTGGCCTAACAACGATATATTTTAAATTTAAATGATTAAATAAAGACGTCAAAACGGCGAACAGAAACCGACGGGTTTGCAATAAAGGAGTAAATAAAGACTTCATAATTAGTCAATTTATATCTTATATACTATCTTCTTTGTGAAAATGATATATACCAACCAATGTTTATTTCTTTTGTATTTAGGCGATTTTGTGTACGAAACGAATGAGAAAGAATGTTATTGTAAACGTGAAAGGGTCGAGTGTATAGAGAAAACAGTTATAACCATTGGCTAGAATAAGGCAGCATGCGGTAAGACAAAAAAGAGCTTCTAAACATCAGAGCCTCATGTTTTCAAAACTGTTGATGCATGATGTGACGTTTTACTTGACAAAACAAATTTATATATAATCAGAACAAATAGTTTTAAGCGCGTAAAATCAGACGTATTTTGTAAAAAGTGTTTATATGCGTGTTTCTAGTCATACAGGACATGAAAAATTATTTAAAAAAAAGATTAATAGTTTCGGACATGAGCACAAGTTCAGATCGAAATATTTGTCACCGATGGTAACTCTTTTGACGGGATCGAGGCTCTCCGTCACCGATGGTAATTGTTTTGGCGGGAACGAGGCTCCTGCAGAGTTCCCGCATAACAGTTACCAGAGGTGACGGATATTTCCGTCTGAACCAAATGCCTCATGATTGAAACCTTTTTCTTGCATACCGTCTGGCTTTTTAAAGAAGATTTCTAAATGCAAACTTATCAAAATGATTCATTTTCATATAAAAATGAACGGTATTCATGTATACGTTGCGTTTGGGAAAGTGATGTCACAATATCTATTACTTTACGTCGAAAGTAGTTCACGAGAACGGGTCGTACCGTTTATATACCTCGCCATAGGATGGTGGACCTAAAAAGCACTAATACAAACAAACAAAGTTCACGAGAGTCTTCTGGCATAGCATAGCATTGGTAAAATCACCGGAAATGCCGATCCGATATGCAAGAAATTTAATGACGACCTGAGATGTAATCATCCAAGAGGTGCTAATGTTTACAAAAAGTCTTCAAAAACAGAAAAAATAATTTAACATTGCAATAATGCAATCTAACAAGACAAGAGCATTTACTTCTATAAAAAAAATAATGAAAATGTATGTGTTAAAAACTCGTCGACATGCAGGGGATACGGCACATGCTATTTGGTGCCATTCATTGTTAAAATGATTTTTCATACAACTAATGTAAAACAAAACCATATACATGTGTATACATGCCAACTTATTAATTAGTTCTTGTGAGTGTAGGCCTACAACTGTCTTTTTTTAATATTTAAATACATGTATACTTTATTTCGTTTCAGAAAAACAAAGAAAGGGAACTTGAGCAACACCAAAACATGAAACCGAATTTAGCTGTTACAACAACTTGAACGCTAAAATGATTCAACCGTTATTGCTTTTCCTTTATACATAATAAAATAGACATAAAATGTAACTTTCTGTTTTTACCATTGCTTACAATGCTTCCTCTGCAAAGAAAACTGTTTAACTACAATTTGTTCTAAATTGAGCAAAATGACGTCATAATACGGATTGGGACTTAAAACGACTAATATCACTTCGGCTTTGTTAAAACAAAACTGTTTACCGAAGGCTAAAGTATCTAACCCTGACCCTAACAAGGCAGTTTTAATATTGTCTATGGAACGTTAATCTTACAGATCTTTTCCTGTTATATGAACCACGTGACTTTTCAAAATCTCTGAGATAATTTACACTGTTGTTTTCAGTCTGGCCACAGAATATGACAAAGGTAACTAAATGTCCATGGCTTTAAAAAAATGAGAAAAGAAATTTATTGATGAATGCTGCTGCAGTAAATATCATTATTATATACTTTCATATTGCCCCGTTCACTCTCTAAGAGTTCGTTCAGTATTCTACGGTACTGCACGTTGGTAAGGAATGATAGTGAACGTTGGCAAGGGTGGGCGGTCCTAGCGATCAGTTATTTGTTTGCAAACATCGTTTTGATGAGGTTCATATGTCGAAGTTTGATAGCTTTTTTACAATTAAATAAACTATGGTTTTAAAATAAAAAAGAAACTTTAATCATTTTCAAGTAGACGTAAAAGAGATTCATTTTTAAAAAGGTTCGAATTTTTTAGGGCACGCAATACATTTTTAGGAAGTACATCAAGTTGATGTATTCACATTTCAAAGTACAAACCTGCATCCGTAGGAAAAGTCTTGCGTTTTTCAAAACAAGATGGCGGACGGAAACTCGCAAGCTCGTTTTTCCCGCCAAATCAACTCGTTCCATGTAATATTTCACCATACAAGTTCAATAACCTATAGAGTTAAAAACTGTCGTACAGAGAAACTGTGATCGCTGTTTATTTGTGCACCTATTTGAGTATATCAAGTAAGGACAGAGTTGATTGCTAATTTCTGACATGTCACCTTTTCGCGTGGCGGGGCGGAAAAAATACGACACACTACTGATTTGCCGCTCCGTATTTTCTCCTGTCGCCCCGCAACACAATCAGTAGTTTGTCGCATTTTCTATACGACACGAGCAGCTTGTCGTGTTGTCGCATTTGATCCGCAAACACGGTCAGCAAAACGTGAGAAATGAACATTTTGGCCTTTTCCTGTTTTCTCCTGGCGGCCCGCCAAGCTAAAATATTTACCGGTTTTCGCCTTCGATCTTTTGCGCATGCCTACCAGAACCCGACAGGCGAACAGTGGTTAATTTTGAAGTAATTGTATATTCACCTCGAGTAAAATGTATACGTGGCCGAGATGATGCCATGACATCTTCGTGACTACGTGCACTGACCGCGCACTATCAAGGCTTTTGTTAAAGATGTTCGTATCCCGTTTGGGCATCGCGATAAATGAATGGCGCTGTTCGTATACCATTCGTGCATTACGTCATTAATGAACGACACTGTTCGTATCCCGTTTGGACATCGCGATAAATGAATGGCGCTCTTCGTATATACCATTTGGGCATTACGTCATTAATGAACGGCACTGTTCGTATCCCGTTTGGGCATCGCGATAAATGAATGGCGCTGTTCGTATATACCATTTGGGCATTACGTCATTAATAAACGCTCTGTTCGTATCCCGTTTGGGCATCGCGATAAATGAATGGCGCTGTTCGTATATACCATTTGGGCGTTACGTGATTGACGTATACCGTTTGGACATTATATGAAAAATGAACGGCGCTCAGACTAATATGGCTGCCTTTAGACTGGTGTTCTTGATGTTGTTCTGGACTCTATAACCATTATGACCTATTTGGCTTGGTAGAACTTTACAAATTTTATTATTTGTATAGAACAGAAAATTTAATGAATGTATTTGAATAAACATAATACAACATTTCTCACATCAAACTATCTATTGATTTGTGATAAACATAGAGATAACAATTTATTCAATTGAACTGTATTGTAATCAAGCAATTATCAAACGAGATGTCCATACAATGACAAACATAGAAAAACTATAACAACACTAAAATTACAAAAAAAACGTATAATATAAAAGTTAGAATTATATCACAGACAACACTTACAAAACCATGGTTTATTGTGACAATTAATTTTCTTCACATGCCTCTTACTTACTAAATATATTTTAGAAACAAAGACTTGTTATTGATAGTATACAACTATAAAGTGCATTTTCAAATCGATTCTCCATGAAAGCTCGCTCAATGGGTTCTTGGTGGTATACAAAGAATAACATTAGAAACTATTGTACATCCTAATCATTTTTGTCCAAGAAACAAAGCAATTGAAAACAAAACAACTGAAAACAAAACAATTAAAAACAAAACAAGGCAAAATATATAACTCCACATGTATGTCTACTTCCCGCCGTGCATGATGCACCAGGTAGGAATAGTGTTACTGGCCCGAACGTAGGCTGTTGCAAGTTGGGAATATATAAGATGTTGAGATACTTCTTTACATTTAACGGAACTTTCCTACAAAATATAATATTAGTCAAATACATTTTCTGAATTGGATATAAATTACTGAGTTATTATTTCCGTTATCATTCATTTACAAAGGCAGGCAAGGATCCTTCGAGGTGGGATAAAGGATCTTCTGCTATGAAGAACAAGTTTGTTGTCTAAAATGACGACATCGCCTTTTTGCCATTTAAAAGCTATTGCAAGGGATTCGAACACGTCCTCTAAGCTTTCCATGGCGTAAGAAGGCATCTCACTTCCGTCCGGAAATGACACGGCTTTTTTCCTGTCATTTCGGTCATCTTGCCAGCCAAGATAAGCAGCTAATACGGAATTAAACCAAGATTTCTTTCCTGTGCGGTCGTCAGTGCGGACTGCCGGAAGTGTTGCAGTACGTGTGCGCAAACAGCCATTCTGAAGCCATTCAAACGTTGTTCCCTGCTCGGCACATTTTCTCTCGACTTCTTTCTTGTCTGTTGTTTGGTACGTTGACTTCCAGCCGCGACCTATGGGAGAAGTAGGGTCGTCATCTTCTGGCAGCACCCGGTTATACACCACACCTTTTTCTTCAAGCTCGTCCACGAACAGTTTTTCTCTTTTAGCCATGGCTTTATATATCTCATTTGACAGTGCGAGTGGCGTTTCACCTCCAACTGTCGGTGCAACGTCACAGTAAAAGAAAAGCGTGGATGGAAATGTCGGAACTTGTGCCTTTTCGTGATGGAACGGTATGAGCTGGTCAGGAGGTGCTTCGTTCGCAGTAAACATATTTCCAGTAATGACCTTCCTTGGAGCCGCCCCGCCGACGTAAGGCAGTGCTTCGTAGCCAAATATTTTTACAAAGGCGTCAAAATCGTCTGGTGATTCAATCGGAAAACTTCGGAACAAGACGGCACCGTGATCTACGAGTAAGTCTTCTAGCTGACTCTTGTCTCTTTTTATCCAGACAAGTTGTATCTTCCATTGATTGTATGTTTGTACCTTTAGGAACTAAAACAAGTGGAAAAGCTCGGCCGTTGAAAATTTTCTGTTGTGGTGCTGACAGGTTTTCACTCCTTGCGGCAAAGTCGTTTGGAAGCTCAAGTACTGGTTCCTAAAATACAGTTACGTAGTTACAATCATATAATCAACTAAACAAGCAACACATGGACAATCTCCCTCCAGGGTACCGGTTATATCCAATGCAACGTAAGGTATATAGTCACAAATATATCAACCACCATTCTACACGTCTTAGCGTGCAGAGTATTGTATAAACATTTTTTTTGTAATTATAAATTTTGAAGGTCGATCAGATAATTCTATATCGGTATCATAAAATTTATAGGGGATAATCTAGCCATTTGATGCAGCAGATAACCAACCTATTCACAAATATAATAACTTGGATTTAAATGCTAATGTTCGAAATAATTGTCCACAAATTCAAACTTAAGTAATTTCTCTTTACTTTTTCGTTGGCAATTCGATCCCATTTCATAGTGATGCATTCATACAACGTTATTACAGTAGAGCGGTTTCAAAGATTTTTTGTATTATACAGCATTAATTAGCCAAAATTGATACATTTTGACTAAAACTTGGAGGGCAAGACATTTTCAATTACAATGTTAGAAGATAAGCGGGAACAAAATAAGACACAAAGATGGTGAAAATGTCGATCAGATATGTAGATTAACACGTTAGTTTCTATGAACACCAAACTCCCTCCAAATGTTGAAAAACTCACGCCAGTTACACAGTCACGGCTGTGTGGACTAAGGTACTTGAAGCCTCAGCATCTTTGTCTTAGGATACACTTCGTGCTCAAACTTGGATTCAAACCGGGACCAGCCTTGACGGAGACACAGGCCCTGGTCACTGAGCTATCGGTACCCACAAACACATTGCTTAACACATTGTATTAAGTTGAGAATACAGCACACAACTTCAATTATCCCTCATCGTAATAAGACGGATCCACCAGCGGTCAAGTGTGTACGCATGTATCCTAACCCTAACTCTGTTACTGACGATTCCCTTTTCAAAAAACATTCAATTCAATGATTTATTCATGATACCGTAAATAAACCTCATTGAATATTGCAGTTCTATATTTTGCATCCGAGAAAAGCGCAGTGCCAACCTCATGAATATTGCAGTTCCATATTTGGCATTCAAGAAAAGCGCAATGCCAACCTCATTGAAAATTGCAGTTCTATATTTGGCATTCAAGAAAAGCGCAATGCCAACCTCATTGAAAATTGCAGTTCTATATTTGGCATTCAAGAAAAGCGCAATGCCAACCTCATTGAATATTGCAGTTCTATTTTTTGGCATTCGAGAAAAGCGCAATGCCAACCTCATTGAAAATTGCAGTTCTATATCTGGCATTCGAGAAAAGCTCAATGTCAATCTCATTAAATATTGCATAAACATGCGATTTCACAATAAAGTATGTTCCACCTAATTTTGGATTACTAGTTTCTTGTCGCTGTTGGATGTATTTTTGCTCTTTATAGCATATTTATATCTGGAAATTTAATATCTCCAGGCATCTTTTTCATGTTTCGATTATTTCTTACTAAAACGTCAAAATCCGCGTTTTTGTGATTTTCTCCTTAGGGCGTTATGCAAAGTGAAGTCGCGTTAATTTCCAAGATGGCGGCGTCCATTGCTGACGTTACCAGGGACGTACTCAAAATTACCAACGTCGAAAGAGACAAGTTTTTGCGGTGCTTATCTGTTATTTTATAAATGTATATATGGCGACCTGAACAAATCCGTATCAACTATTCAACGATTTTGGCATAATACCTTGCTTTAAATCACCGGCATCGTAGGATCAGCCGGTACATTTTCGTCATTGTGTAAGGGCCCTAAACTTTTAATTGTCGACATTAAACTTGTGAATCATACAGGCAATTTTCGGATCCTAGAAAAACATAAAATAAAGTATCTATTGTCGAAAAACGGCAAATATCAAATCTTGGTCACCCACTGATATAGACAATATATAGTATGTAATAAGAACCCCTCACTCAGGTGCGGACGAAGATTTCAGCTGTTTAAAGAAGGGGGTCTTTCTTTAGGAATCCACCATAACATTATGAGATCATGATCATATATTTTCAGAAATGAAAATTATTTATAAAACTTTTCTTTTATGAATAGATCTGAAAAAATAGGATGAATCCCTCAACCACGCGTCCTAGAATAGACACTGCAAGGCTGTCACTCCCGTAAAAGGAAATGTTTCAAGAATATGAGGATCTTACATGGCCTACTGTGGAGGACTGGGTTGTTCCGACCAGAGGGAAAGCGGGGGGATAGGAGGAACCGAGCGAAGCATGTCTTGCATACTTTATTTGATTTCATTGCAGTTTCTACGAGAAAACCGCTTAATAGGCCCTACTATGTTGATTGGTAAATCAAAACTTCATGTTGATTAAATATAATTCCATGCATGACACCCCTTTGCGTAGGAAATTTGGTAGGTTCACACGTGAATTAACCACGGTTTATGTATCTAGCGCTAAAAACATAGTGCTTGATCGCATCCAAAACTGTACTTTATTTACGTTGTGAAACAAAAAAAATATTAATTAAATCCTAAACAGAAATTCTCCTGACGCACGTCCAGTTTACTTGATTAACTGGTTTTGTTTATACAGTGACGTCATTTATCAAGAGAAACTGTGACGTCATTTACCGCCATTTTTTGTTTTGAAAAACGTATGAATGCAGGTATGTTCTTTGAAATGTGAATACATTATGTTGCTATACATTTCTAAAATTTGATGCTCTTGCTTGTGACACCATAAAAAGCACCATATCTTTTCGCAATCAACTCTCGCTTCAAAACTACATGGATATTCGTTACCAACAATTTTCGTAATTTGAACCGTTATTGCGTACCCTGAAAATTCGAACCATTCCTAAAAATGAAATTCCTGTTACATTAACTTGAAAAATATTGAAGTGGTGCTTTCTTATGAGACCTTAGTTTACATTTACGAAAAACATTACTATCTTTCACATATAAACCGCCGTGAAACGTATCTCCGGAAATTAAGCGTTCCAGGTACGAGTTGAATACACGAAAGTAGTTCGGACGCTGTCAAGTAAGCCCGAGATGTACTTTTCCTAGGGAAAGTATAGGCTGATCTCTTCCCTCCGCGTGCTGGGATCCGCCAGTACTTTCCCCGGGGGGTATGCAAGAACATCTAAACATACCACAGACGCACGCACACATGTCAACTATAATTTATTACTTAGAATATATTTTAAGTTAAAAGCGTATAAATTCTACGCGATCCGAAAAAGGTGTGTGTTCCGCACTTGTTGTGCCAGGCTATGATTATACGGTATACTAACTATGAAGTCTAGCAACCTATCTGTTTCATATAGTTTACTCAAAATCGCGCCAACCATTTTTTTTAAAGATAGTAGATCTACTTGTTACTAGTATTATTAATGGAAAAAAAAACTAAATATGTACGCGATGTATTTACGCAGCGATCGAATCTTAAAATAGCTTACCATAAATCTATGGAACGCCAAATCTACATATACTCAAATATTTGAAGAGGTCTTTAAATATTTGGAGAGCTCTTCAAATAATATTAGAGGTCTCAATTTCAATTAGAGATATCTCCAAATAATTATAGCGCGCAAAAATTGTAATAGAGAGGTCTTTAAATAATTGGAGAGCTCTCTAATTCAATTATTGATATCAAACATTGATTTAAAGCGCGCAATAAATGAATTGAAGACCTCTCCAATTCAATTGAAGATATCAAAAATTAAGGTGTATTTCAGCTATTTTAAGAGCTCTGTAATTGAATTGAAGAGGTCTCTAATTGATTTGAAGACCTCTGTAATTGTTTTATAGCGCGCTACAAATTAATTTACAGAGGTCTTGAATTCAATTAGAGACTTCTCTAAATCTATTTGAGCGCGGTGAAATTCAATTTTAGATATCTTGAAATCGATGTAATACATGCCAAATCTACATATACTGAAGTATTTAAAGAGGTCTTCAAATATTTGGAGAGCTCTGAAAAATATTTGGAGAGGTCTACAAATTAATTAAAGACATCAAAAATTCGCTTGTAGCGCGGTTTAAATCCATTGATTTAGAGACATCTATAATTCAATTGAAGAGGTCTCCAACTGAATTAGAGACCTCTGTAATTGTTTTACAGCACGAAGAAATGAATTAATGATATCAAAAAATGATTTAGAGAGGTCTCTTATTCATTTATACTGCGCTTCAATATAATCCATATACAACCTTGAAATAGAGAGCTCTCAAATAAAAGAATTGAAGCGTGGTACAATTCAATTATAGACCTCTCAAAATCAATTTTTGATATCATTAATTCATTTCTTGCGCGCTATAAAACAATTATAGAGGTCTACAATTTAAATGGAGACCTCTTCAATTGAATTATAGATGTCTCCAAATTAATGGATTTAAACCAAGCTACAAACGAATTTTTGATATAAAAAATTGATTTATAGACCTCTCCAAATATTTTACAGAGCTCTCCAAATATTTGAAGACCTCTTCAAATAATTGAGTATATGTAAATTTGGTATGAATTCAAGACATCTAAAATTGAATTTCACCGCGCTCAAATTGATTTAGAGAGGTCTCTAATTGAATTCGAGACCTCTGTAAATTCATTTGTAGCGCGCTATAAAACAATTACAGAGGTCTTCAAATCAATTAGAGACCTCTTCAATTCAATTACAGAGCTCTTAAAAACAGCTGAAATACACCTTAATTTTTGATATCTTCAATTGAATTGGAGAGGTCTTCAGTTCATTTATTGCGCGCTTTAAATCAATTTTTGATATCAATAATTGAATTGGAGAGCTCTCCAATTATTTAAAGACCTCTTCAAATATTTGAGTGTTTGTAGATTTGGCGTTCCATATAAATCTAGGATCAATTCAAATAACAAGTAAAAGGATTGTTACTAAATCTGGAAGTTCAGTATATATCAGTAAGACTAGCATGATCATACGTGTTGTAGTTTGTCGTGACTATGAGTAAAGGAAACAGTTCTCGATACAAATTGTACTATCATCTTTGTCTAATAGACTACGTAACCGTGTAAGCTTCATCCACGACCAAAGCCCTTTACATTCTCGTGTAAGCTTTATCGACGACCACATGCCTATACAGTACTATTAGAATATTTTGTGTTTTTTCAATTTATTTAGCTACCAGTATGCGTCGGATCCACTCGTGTCGCCTAGATTTGTTATTCATACTACGTCATCTAATAAATACGTCATGAGCAAGTTTCGGAGAATTGAAATCTATGTTGTCGTTTTAAGATCAATGGATCTAGATCTAGGTCATTACTGCCTGAAAGAAAATAAAGGTTTTATAATGGAATATCATTATGGAGTGTTCAGGGTTATACTGTGACATGCATGTTGGGCCACTGTTTAAATGAATGCGTGTTTCACTTGCATGCTATGCTACTTCACATGAAATTCAACAACTGCTAAAGATTTTTCAAAATGTTTATTGCTGTCATGACTCATGGACTGGAGTAAATCTGAGATGTGTGACGGACTGTCAGACAGTACGACATTAGCCTAGGCTAGGAATCATTTTGAAAGCAGGAATTATTAGGTAAATCTTTTTCATTCTAGATCTAATTAGATTTTCAACATTTTTTATACATTTCAACGTTACTTTTGTTATTACATGTATAAACCTCATTATTAATAACCATGCATCTAATTGTAATATTGAAATGTCCCCCGGACATTTTATTGAAAAACACGAACTTTGGCGTAACTTCTCTATAACGGAAGAGTAAACGTCAATAGCGTCCAATGTAAACAATGGCGAGTCTCCATAGAAAAATAAAAATCGGCATCTTTACGAAATGACGTGATTGTTTCAAAAACGCTTACACAAACGATCACAAAACATGTAAAATTTATACGAAAACCGTTCATGTTTTCAGTTCAGGTCAAAGTTGGGGGTCCAAAGTGGAATCGAACAGACTTTATTGATCTATATTTATTTAAATACCCGATACTGAAAAAGGACCGAAAAACAGTTAATGCAGACCGAAAACAACATTTTTTCTCAAAATATAATGTATAATTTATAATTTAAGTTTAAAATAAATGAAGGACATTGTAAATAGTCAATCACAACTAGCGATATAATATTATCATTGGAAAAACAAGCTGTTGTTCGATCTTTTTGGTCATTATACTTGATTTGTAATACATTTTCAAATTTCTTCAAGAATGAGAATAGACAATAAAATACTCTTGCGTTTTCAGTTTTTCTTGAATGGGTTAATGATTTAATTAAGTACGTACATGTATATAATTCATAACTATCTACTTTCTCGGCCAGTGAATAACTCTCAATAATTCGAGTAGCATATTTATAAGAAAAATAAGGATAAACATTTTGTTTTCCTGATACACATGTCGCGATAGGAGACACATTTGATAAACGACCGCTTAGCTCAGTCGGGAGAGCATTAGCACAAATTTGCAAGGGAAGTTACAATGGTTCCCGGTCAAGGTCCTGTTTTTACCTCACCTTGTGACATTTGGCGCCTTCCGCTTGAATTTTATTTTACTATAAAACTATAGCTATATCTAAGTTGACTGTTGAATGATAAACACTAAATGCCTTGGATGTAAAAGTCACCTTTTTTCGAAAAACATATCAAATGTCTTCGCAGTTGCAGTCTAATCAGAAGCGATATTTTAAACATTTTGACAGGAATGTCATTGTAAGGAACAGTAAAATCATACATTCCATCTTTAGAAAATCTCCTTTTGTTTTTACAAGTCTTGTGGCAGAATAGCTTGGTGCTGCTCGTTTGGCGGCGCTGGGTTTATGTCACGGGCTTATGAATCGGTACTGCTTCAGTCCGGCTTACTGCTTCATTCCGCCTTTGACTAGTTCTATACTACTCAACAAAATTCATCGGAACAACCCACTGAATTTTGAGATTAAACTTGCAGGTATAACATAAATTATATACTGCTGCAGTGATCAGGTGCAGTTAAGGATATACAGTGTATATAAATCTAGATCATTTAGTCATTTGTTTGCATCTTACAAGCAACGTATATCAAGTCAAATAGACTTCAGTTGGTTTTAATTAGCAAAGATTTATTAAATCTTTTCGGTCATAATATAATTTTGAAAGGATAAGCGCTGAATTAATAAGGAACAGGGTTTGTTTCGCTCACAAGCATTATAGCATTGTAACCAATCTCTAAATAGGAAATGGCCGCTGCATTGAAAGTTCTCAAAATCGGTTGGTGAGGACTTTCTTGTTAAAGTATTGAAAACGAAATCCATTTTTGATTCTATCGCACTAACTTTAAACAATGCATAGAGGATAAGCTTGAGACCTGCGCACAACACTTTATTTAAGGGTGATTTCTCAAATTCAGATGTTCTAATGTCATTTTGGGGAACCGGGTAAGGTGTTTACTGTATTATTCAGTATTCAAGTAATGAGTATGCATTCAGTTAACAATTTTAAAATGCTCTTAATCAATTAATTCAAAAATTGATTTTGACATCAAACCTTCGTTAGTAATGCACCTACAAGGTGTGAGTCAAGAATTAACCGGATTGTTGCTTTATTTCTTTATTTACTCAATATTTTAGCATACAAACTTTAAATCGTGATACTATTTTTCACAAAATGATAATTTTCTCAGAAACACGGAAAACTATTTTCTCCGTTTTTATAGTAACTGACTTACAGCTGACCGTGGAGCGTGACTGAATAATCAGTAATTAGTAAAGATGCATGTACATTGTACATTTCTTGTGTTTCTGATTTGAAAATGTTGGTGCGACACTTCGAGGTCATTACCTGCCTGATGTAACATACATCATTTTACAAAAAATCACTGTCATGCTCGTTTTTGTTTGAACAAAACAGTATACGACAAGCTGAAAATAATTCCTAAAATAGCGATGTTAGAATCACATAAATTGCGCACTTTCATTAAATTTTACTACTACTGTAACTTGAATACTCAACTACAAAAACGTTAGAGATGATCAAATGACATCTGCAGAACAGACCCAGCCCCATTCATAATGTACATGTTAGAATTTGTCGGACGCAACGTTGGTTTCAGTAATCAAGGATGTTGATAGTGACAAGTGAGTCTATATGCGAGGGATTTGGAGATTTTTGGTCAAACTGGGTTTAGTTATGGGACATTGTATAGTATATTGAACATTACTAAAACCGTTTTCAAATAAAACTTCAGCACCAAACAAATAAATAGAAAGTAGTTTACCAAGTACAGCACAAGCAAACGATAATCTGAGCTCGTTGACGCTCACCGCTTTGATGTTACATGTCCACTACTTTTGAATCTTAAATGTTTTTGTACTAAAGAATGAAATTTGCACGGACGGCCAAAAAGAGATTGAACATTGAATTGTGTGATTTTTATCGTGCTACTGCAGTATATGTCGTAGTAATGGACACAGTCCGGTTAATTCTGGATCACACCTCGTATTTGTAAACTTCTTAACACACGGGATAGCTGCTTGATAATTATCAGCTTTCTAATTTGTTACGGACAAACGTACTATTGTACCGTAAGGAGCTTTTGTATTATCATACATAAAATCAATTTAGGACCAAAAGGTACCAAATTGTCACGTGGTACATTTTGTGATTAATACTATGTAAATGCAATTAGGACAACAAGGTTCCAAATGACAATTGGCACTTTTTTGCATTCATAAACAAATTGAGAAAAAATGTTTGGAGTAAAAAAGTGCCACATGTCATATGGTACCTTTTTCCATGTTTAATCTCAAGAAACTGTTTAATGCTAAAAAGTACCATAACACAAAAATAATTAGATATGCATAGTTAATCAGGTTAGCCATGTCACACTTCTTGGGTATATAAAACTACACTATGTCTACGACCTTGTAAGATTTTATTGCAATATGTTCATTTTCCGATAAGTACTAGCAGTTACTTCCTTTAAATGCGTTTTTCTCGAAAGCATAAAAATTGTACTTGACACCTTATCGCACTTAGGGTGCGATATCAATTATTAATTGAAACCATATAACCACTTATTTATATATTTATAAAATCCTGTCTTAGACTTACGTGTCTGTGCATCTTTTTGCTTTTTGTGCACGATGGACTAAAAAAAAACACTTGAAGCGTCTTTTCTCACGATTTTTTATTGGCAGTTCCCGTGTTTCTCGTGCATATGTGTGATGAATAAGGACATATGTTAGGCTTTAAAGTTACTTATAATGACGAACACTATTATGCTACTAATAAATGATCATACACACATCATCCATTACAAATGACTAGATCAGCATGTACAAGGCCTTTGTGATTATAAACACAAATCGAATAGCAAATCAATCTTGATATATGTACACAAATGACTAGATTGACAACTTTTCCTGTCCACTTAAAAATCATGTACATAAACGTCATTTATTTAACGAGAAAAATGATGCTGCTAATAAAAGTTCACAAACATATAGGTGAGGCATTAAACTTGCCATTAACAACGCGCCAACAGTCAACCAGGCGAGTTGCGCCCCACCCTAGTAACACAGGAAATGCTAAGGGTTTAGTTTACACTAATTTATTTTAGCTCGATTGTGAAGAAAGCTTGTAGCTTATCGAGTCACTCTCGAGTCCGCTTCCTGGAAAAAACAGTACTGGTGTAATATGAGTAAGTACGGTCGTGACCCCAGTGGGGCTCGAACCCGCAACCTCCGGGATGAGCGGCCGACACCTTAACCTCTACACCACCGCTCCCCTCAAAGGATTTGCATCATAAACACTCGACTTCTGTACGGTATCATAACCGATTCTACAGATACTATGATAAACTTTAAGAACCACTAAACAGAAAAACAGTAAGCAAAAAACAATGCACATTCTGGGGGCATTGTACAGATAAACCCTGTTACTGCGTAACCTATAATAAATAATGATATGCAACTTAAAACTAGCAGCATGCAAAATGTTGAAAGCAGCCTGCTACTGTACTTCCAAATCATCAATTGCCTAGTTATAGTCTCAATACCTCTTGCTCAAAATCCCGTAAACGATGAAGAATGATACATCAGCTGCACATGCTGAACTTTGTTGATACCAGGCTATATACACAACGGACGACGAAAACTAAATTATACCGTATTCTTTGTATAAACAGTCTTCTGCCGACCTTCCACATAATAAAGTTTAGCAACTACTGACGGTAATTTGTACAGAGTTGATGTAAAATAAAAATTGCAGAAAGCAGCAGTGGATACTAGGTCGGAACATCTTGAACAAATCATTTTGCTAGATTGTAGCATGAAACTAATGTTTACAATCAATAGTAAAGGCAATAGAAGACAAATGTTAAGGTGCACCTACATGTACAAGTAGGCAATAACTGACCACCTATATGACTAAATCACATCACTTGTCTGTAGAATAATAGCTTATCAATAACTCAACTTAAAGAGTTTACAAATGAAATGCAAAAAATAGAAACAAACTATTTTAGATGTTAGCAGCCATATGCTGGACTTTCAACGAAATGTTAGCACATAAACATAATATACAACAATATCTTTATAAGCGTGTTACATAGTAGTACTCTATAACTTATTTAATGTGGTTAATTATGGTAACTGTATGACTGGTAAACGAAAATAACTTTACAAGACATTTAATTTCCAGCGATCCATTAGCTTGAAAGCATCTTCAGAATGACCTGATATTGCAGCATTTGTTGCAGCTCCAAAACTGAACGTAATAGGACACTTTTCCAGAAACTGACATGACGCACAAAAGATACAATGTAGCTATAATTTTGTCGTCGCAACAGTACACAAAACATGGTGGCTGTGTTTATACTTTCGGAGTGTCAGCACAATACCACGGATCTCTCCATTTGTCTCTGTCAAGTGCAGCTTATTAAACTGCCACACAAACTGACCGTTGTGTCCCGATTTGACACAGATCCAATTCATAGTAAAACATGAAAAATAAGGAGACATATTGATGCAAAGGATACCCTTTTATAATAGCATGGCATGTTTTTGTGTCAATAAAGCAAGTGAAATTGGCAGCTGCTGATCTGTACTTAGTTGTACCGACTAAGTTATTTGCCCGATTTAGAACTTGTTTTACAGAGAAGAAGTCGGTTAAACACGACTGACCAAAGGGTTGTGTATAAATGTAATAACAGAAACACGTGATGATAAAGTATTAGTACGCTAAACACATGAAGTCAGAACAGAAAGGAAATTAATCAGATTTAACACTGAGTTACTGCAGTTATAACTTATTTGAATAACATAATCTTCCATAAGCTTCCTTTTTAGTTATGTTACTGATGGCATGAGAAATAATGGATTTAGTCTTGACCCTTAGATCTCATACTAATAGGCCGGCACCATTAGGGGAGTCAAGCGAGCGTGTGGTGCTTCCTTAAAAGCTTTCTGAAATTCAAAACGTGGCAAACTGTCAACTATCGTATTTGAGAGCACTGGTATGTGACGAGTTTTACACAGAATATTATATTTGATAGAGACCAAAACTAAATGTCTTACCCAGCGCATTATCACAAGATTTTCTCAAATTGTTTTTGTAAGAACAGTTGTCTCATTATCAGAGTGAAAAGTTATTTTATGATTGGCCAAATTTTGCACCAAAACATCTACCGTCATAACAGTCGGAATAAGTTCCATTATGTTAGTATTGCAGACTCGAAAAGAGTCTGGCCACTTTACCGCACCCGGAACCAAACACCGCAGCACAACCAACAGTTGATGCAGCATCTGTGTACAAATTTAGCATGCTAGCATCTAATCACTCATCATTTTAAAACATGCAACAAAGAACCGCGTGTCGGTGTATATCATTTGTAGGCCGACCATAGCATCTTTAGTTAGGCGAATAACAGTAACTGTTGGAACCGTACCTCCGATCGGAGTTAACTTCAATACCGTATATAACCGGACAGCTTGATGGATATACAGTTCACTGTGGCTTGTATAGACATTTTGACGTGCCTAGAGACTTCCAAAGCAATGTTGAAAAAGTACCATATGTATAATCCTTGAAATATTTAGACTCCACGAATAAAGTAATGGCTCTTAGTTGCATTCAATCTTGATTCCATGATACAAATGTATAGTGTAAATGATTTCTAAACCGAGTAAAGATTTGTCAAGAGATGTCAAGCCCCTTTGCTAAACACGCATCTATGCAGTATTCTGTCTTTTCTCAAGTCAAACGCCTTCTTCGTGAATAGGGACTAGTCTAAAGGTATTTTCAATATCCTTGCTATACAACACGCCGGGCAAAAAGCTTATTACTGTTTCTTCAACTATTTCAATAGTTAGGCCCGTATTCTAAGTCAGAACTCAAACTCATACTCCACTTGAACTCACTGGAGGAATGCTCAAGGAAAGCTCGAGAAACACTCAATTGAGTGGCTGTCAAGTATAGAATCGGTATTCATATTCGCCACTCAACCTTGACTTTATGGAGTATACTTGAAGTTGACTTACTACATGCATTCAGTAGGCAAAGCGTATTTTTTCACAGACTTGGATCTAAATTAATTAAAGGAATTGGTGAAAAAGAAAGTATCTGTCATAGAAAACAAAGGATGTTGAATATATTAGTAAAACAAATCGGAGTTGCACACTGCTTGCTTGTTAATGGAAAAAAATAATTTTACGGTACATTTCAACTACTGGACCACCTGCATTATAATGCAAAACAATGATTGTATGCAAGGATTTATTTAGATATTTCTGTCTTTAACTGAAAATATAAATGTTGCCTTTTATTATTCATATTTATCACGGTCGAAATAATGCAACCCTATCGATAGATGTATACCACCGGTGTATAAAAAAAACATACAATACATGCATTAATGCTATTTTTAGTAAACTTTCGAAATTGGTTGTTATCAGAAAATAGAGCGACAGATTCCTTAGATGGAGTATGTGTCAAAGAAAAGTCACAGCGACTTCCTAAATCCCTTCTATCGGCTCAAGTACTGGTCAGAACTCAAGGAAGCAGTCATTTACAGAACTTAATATCAGTTGCAAGAACTTGTTATACAGTCGCTTTAACATTTAATAATTAAGTCTAAATGAAATACTATACAGTGTAACTTTTTAAGCGATCACCTGAAGGACAAGTAAACTGTTAAATTGTTAATAAAACGATCTCTAAGTACAACATATTTTGTCCTTGAATGATTCAGGTTGGGCTCAAAATAGCGGTCCCATAATGCAACAGGTTTATCATCATCATCATCATCATCATCATCGTCATCATTCTTATTTATAGTCAGCAAGGTATGTAAACAAATAAACGCTAATGCGAACCTTTCAACCGACCGCGCAGGTGGTGGCGTATAGTGGCATTGGTGAAAAGTTTGCAAATGAGACAACAATACGTCTATAGTGCATTTGTTTAAGCATATTTAGTTAATTTACGGACCCTGAAACCCACATTTAGAAATGGTTACATACTTGATGGTTTCTTGTTAAGCATCCATTAAGAAACCCAAATATGTGATTTTATTAAAATTTACCGTTCCAAACATGAGATATTTACATTTGATGTCGGCTACCCCACTTTTCCGAGAAGACCCCCAAAGAGCAAATACCTAGATACTATAAATCTCGTGTATTTTTTCAAAATTGAGGAATATATTGGTGAAATGTACCTTGTTGTGTTCATATGACCTTACTTTGTATCATGCATTACTTACTGATAACAATTGTTCACAAAGAAAAAGAAATAAAATGTATTATGTGAAAATTTGACCCTGCAGCCTGGCTTTTTTTTTCCATGTCATGTCCAAATACACAATGTTTTGGCCAAAATTTTAATACTTTCAATATCGTTTCACAATATAAAACCCAAATGCAAAGTTTCTACAAGATATAAAGGGAAACATATCAAAAAAGGAAAAACTTTTACCGTCTAGTTAGTTCAAACCACAACATTTTATGACTTTGGTATCAAATGTCAAGGGAGACAATTTCAGGTCAAATTTCAGTATTTATTCTTCCTTTGTTTCAAACTATTAAATAATGCTTCAACTTCTGCCTAGAAACAAAACAAGACTTGCAATGCAATAAAAGCACTTATATGAATAGAAAAAAATACATTCTTTCAACAATAAAATCATGTTTTTTCTCCAAAATCTTGTATACATACATGTAGTCGAGAGCTAGAAATTCAACAAGTGACCAAGAACTATTTATCCACACAAAACACTAAAATGTTCACAAAGATAATACTAGAAAAATATCCCAATATGTATCATATGTTATGTTTTTGATGTCTGCAGGTACCAAAGAAAGAATAATGTATTGACAATGTGACATTTTGGTTTGAATTCTGTGACTAAAGTTAAAAATATAAGTAAGCCTAAATTTCAATGAAAATATATGTCCTATGGCCTTGAGTAACTAACTTGAAATATACTGCTTTCCTGTTATAGAACATTTCTGAAACATATATTCAGTACAATATAACATATCCAACAGTTTATGAGCCGCGCCATGACAAAACCAACATAGTGCGTTAGCGACAAGCATGGAACCAGACAAGCCTGCGTATCCGTGCAGTCTGATCAAGATCCATGCTGTTCGCTTTCAAACCCTATTACAATTAAAGAAACTGAAAGCGAACAGCATGGATACTGATCAGACGCGAATGCGCAGGCTGGTCTGGAACCATGCTGGTCGCAAAACCATAACGTTGGTTTTGTCATGGCGCAGCTCATATATCAGTAAAACAAATTTTAACTGTTTTTTGTAAGAAATCAACCAGTTTAGGAATGACAGTCTCAAGTGTCCGTTTTGTGTTTGTTACACGTGGTTGGCCTTCACTGTTTTTCATCGTGAATGTACTGTGTAGTCCATCTTCACCATCACGCATAAAGACTTTCCTCAAGTGCTCCAGGTTTAACCCTGATGACGCGATATTTTCAGCTGTGGGGAGTTTACAAACACCACTTGCAATTAGACACGACAATGATGGTAAATTCTTTGCCTTTTCTTTCGATGACAGACATTGGTGATACACAGCATTTAGAGGGAAAGTGAACTTTATCATATCATTTACTAAGGCATAACAATGTTGGAATAGTTTCACTTTATGAAATTTTCAACAGCACATTGAATGTTTACAGTTTCTACTATAGTCCCAGACACAAACATAACATTATTATCTGCCATTCTTATACCAGTGGTCAATCACCGTAAGGCCCATTTTCACATGACACAGCTCAAATATTCCATCATTCTCAAGTTACATTCATATGTAAAACATTCCTAATGTTATTGAAAAGCAGCACATGGTCACATGGTCGGAAGCGTGACATTCCGGAATCTACCGATATAACACGGAAATTACCGATTTTTCAGGGTCCGTTTAACTCTAGCATAACCGGGGAATACACAATCAATACTTCCAATAGCGCCTGGAAATCCCCCAATTTCTCGAAACTTCCTTTGCACCTGAGAACAATTCTGTTAGATTGGAAATATACTGCTGTTGAAAAGCAACTGCAGCAGAGACACGTCGATTCTGGATTGTGCGATAAACAGAAATACATCTACTTCCTGTTATCAACATCTGGCCAGGAATGCCTCGGTTTGTAATAACATTTAATTAATTCCAATCTGTCCAAAAATAAATATGACACCATGGGATTAATAAAACTTTTGGAGCGTGGGTTATCCCCTCCCACCCCCCCCACCCCCCTGCCTACCCCGGGTGACAAAATTTTGTCACCAGAGTACATCTAGGGCCATCAATTATACAAATGTATTAAATTTTCGCTAATCAGCTAATTTTAGCCATGTGATGGAATTCTGGCAGCAGAGACAATCTTGTACAGTCAAAGATAATATATTTATTTTTGTACCTTCTGTGTCGATAACATGTGTAATTAATGCAAAATGGGTAAAATGCGAGTTGATAACCTAGGCATATGAGTGAGATCCACATGGCAAACATTTATACACATGTATCTTGTATAATAAAAGGCTGATATGCGAAAATTTTGAACTTCAAAAATATCGTATTCACAAACAATACTTGAGTGCATCTGAAGTGACCGTGATGGCCACTAAACAAAACCTAACTATTTGGAGTGAACTCCAGCGAAACTAACCTTTATGAATACCAACTATGACTCACCTGAGCGATCCATGGTACCGTTAGGCAATTACACCTACTTACAACTACTTAACTCACTGAGGGTTAGTTTGAGTTTCGACTTAGAATACGGGCTTAAGATATTGAACCACCGTGTACCCTCTGTCGGTAGAGTCATTGACCTAACGGCTTATTGGGAAGAATACATCATGCATTAAACTGATTTACCATCTCCTTCAGGTACTAAAGCTAAAGCCGAACGGATAAAATTTGCAGGTTCAATGGAAAAAGGAACGACAATTCGCCCTTGTCTAATCTCTTCGTAGATTTTTTGTGTGGACTGTTTGTTACTTAAAGCAGAAGGTTGATTACGAGAAGGGAAATAAGTTGACTATTTGGATTATCTGGTATTGGTAGGCTTGTCTGCAGGCTTGTTGACTTTGTAACAATGCCGACCTTTGTAACAATGCCGACCTTTTTCACCTCCGATTTTTAGGTCAAAGTTGCGACCTTTCTCAAAAGCTCGTTATACATGACCACAAAGGCAAGTCCTGTGACTGACTGTGTAGCCTGAAATTACGATCATAGAAATTGAACGTAATCACCCAATACCTTTTCACGCTAAATTATCATTGCCATATACGATAACAAACCTGAAGCCTCTTGCTGATAGTTGACAAGGCGTTCGTATAATCCACTGTCATACTGAAAGGTTCCTTTTATCTGCTTTTAAGGTGAGATAATTCTCCAGCAGCCGATAGTTGAAGAGTGCATTCGCAACCTTCATTTCTTTTTAGCAGGTCGGACATTTTGATAAACTCGTTTTGCCAGATAGTCTGTTGTAGGTTCCCTGGCATAACTGCACGGGTGCATAAATGCTACGGGTTGGTCCTCCTCTTCGTGGCAGCCGAGGATGTATCAAAATGGTTCTTAAAAGCAAACAATGCGTTTTGTGTGCTTGTATTCTCTTTTTATACTATGCAATAAAACAGAACACAAAATTTATTTATTCACTCACTGTTTTTCAGCATGGGGTTGTAACAAAGGCAATCAACATACAATTTACTTAGGCCCCGGTACCAGATGTTTATACAATGTGCATACTAGCCTTATACAATCATAATACTACATGTTGTACAATGAAAAAACTACCTTGCATTACATTGCTAATTCTGCATCATTAGGCGGGGGAGAGGGAATGTTCGTTTTATAACAAACATTAAACTGTCTTTATGATGGTTAACATATTTTAAAAAACAATCGTACATTTAATGAGTAATGTATTGTCTTTCTTAAATCTGCGGAAAGCCCCTGTTACTAATTTTAGCAATACGATCAGTAAGTAAGATTCATATTGATTTAAGAAGAATGTAAACAGGCTTTATGAATGAAATTCTATAGTATATAGTTACTCATCTATGATATCATGATAATATCAATTGTTTTGTGTTATTGTGACCTCGTCTACAATTGATTGGGGTATAAATAAAAACAAAAGCTGAATTAATGTTAAGTAGATTGACAACACATTGTTCTAATACCCACTGGATTTCTACTTAGACAACTCTGTATTTGACTCTTGAAAATAATGCACCTGTCATTATTTTGCCCGCCCGGGGGGGCGGCGGGCATACACGGGGCTTTAGACAGAACACCATTCCTGACAGGCGGGAATTTGACAAACTTATTGAATCCGGGTCCCGGGAAATAGACTTTGGCCGGTTTTTACATCCCGGGAATCGGGAATTTCGACGCCACAAAATAAAAAAGGGGAGTAACCGCGAAAAGTCGAAAGACGACGGCGATATTTTTATACGTGTTTTTCTAGTAGCAGACAGCGCATGCAGCATGATGGATGACCTATTGAATTTTTCTGTCGAGAAAATTGTGGGATGGGGCGAGAAGATTGCCCCAGAAATAGGAACAATATTCAAAGGTATACAGGGATTGTATTCTCCATTTATTTTCACCTATACCCAGACATAGTATGCATGGGGCCGAGCGGTTTTCATGTTTGTCATCTGTTTTCGCGAATTAGACCCATTTATTTTGCGAGTCTGAGAGGCGTCACATGAAACTCACGATATGTCGTATTAATAATACTAAATCCACAAAAGAACGTTCACTATACCTGTAGAATATAAACGATTACAGCAGAAAACTTCTAAAAATAAGCATTCAGCAAAAAATGAAAGTAGAATTGGTAATCCTATTTCATTGATTCCCGCTTTGTTAAACGTAAATCAAATATTTCGCAAACACATAGGAGAACCAATCCAACATGTATGATATATTCTTAGCGACATGGTTTACTGACATTGTCAGAATGACCTCAATATTAAAGGTACTGTCTCACCTAATTTAAATTTTAAACGCGTACATTCATAGATTTCTGACACTGTCAAAACAGGTAGATTTCACTCTTATCTTTAAGATCAATCTTAGATGTTTATTGAATATGGCCCCAGAAACTTAAAACTAATCAGGTGTATCTTTTTTCCAGAACATATTTTAGCAATGACAAGATATTATACCTAGGTTTCTTTGAGGCCTGCTGCTCTTTTGTGAGCCCGACTGTGAGGGTCCTAATTTGGCAAAATCTTTCACTGTCAAAATTGTGCTAGTTAAAATCGTTTCAACTAGCAAAATGTCAGACAAATTGACTAGCAAAATGTGGTAAAAATCGGCCGTCTTACTATTTACAATCTAATTGCAGTCTTTTTTCTTTTCTCAATTAGAGTTCAAATCCGTGAGCAAAATTCAGCTATGAGGCAGAATTTTAACTAAGATTTTAAAAACGTTACGGGCATTTTCGCTAGTATGCTAGCCCAATTCAATCCCAGGATGTTGCATGATAAATCAGCTTTATTCTTGAATCACGCTTAACTACATATATACTGTATATTTCTTAATAAACACCCCTCCCGTAATAAATGCCCCTTCCCCATTTTTAGAGCAAAGGCTTTAGGAAATTTCTAAAAGTGCTTTCGATATTCATGTTGTTTCTTTGCAAATTTCCATAAAATAGCTGTTTATCCATGCATTTCATTAAGTGACAAAGACTTAATTTTTACCTCAATTATATCCCTTTAGATGATGAATTTGAAATCTAGATCATGTTCGAAATTGGGTCATGAGGGGTCAAAAATTAAGTCTCTAGGTCAAATCTTAGAACATTTTTGGTCCAATTTAAATGAAACTTAATTAAGTTTGAAACCTTAAAGATTATAAAATTCCCTCTATTTCAGGTATAAATGTGGAAGTGTCATGGAAGTGTCCAGGTTTGGCCGCAGGAGGAGGAAGAATGTCCTTTTTAGTGACTTTTTGTGTTAAATTTATTGTTAAAATAAAATAAGAAGTTTAAGTGTTGTAACTTTTTAGCTCACCTGAGCACGAAGCTATTGTGATCGGTCAATGTCTGTCTTCGCAAGTCTGGTGTCCTCAACTTTTAGTGTTAGCACTCTAAGAGGCCACAGATATGGTTCAATCGTAATTAAACTTGGTCAGCATGCTTACCATCCCTATAGAAACTGGGTCATGTGGAGTCAGAAACTAAAGAACTGGGTTTATTTTGTAGCTAAACTATTCTAGGAAAATAAGAGCTTATACGATCAATTGTGCGTCCGTGTCCGCATTGGTTAAAGTTTTTAAAAGTCTTATACATTCTATACTATCAAAGATATTCAACTGAAACTAGGTACGGGTATTTAGTGGGACTACCACTACCATACTAAGAAGGCCCATAACCCTGGATGCATTTTTTCAGAATTATGCCCCTTATTTACTTGAAAATACCCATTTTATAAGTTTCTTCCAAGTCTAACCATTTGAATACTATCAAAGTTATTAAACTGAAATTGATACATATATATATTCATTGGGACTATACCTACCTTACTTCAAAGGCCCATTACTCTGGATTCATTATTTTCCTAATGATGTGCCTTTGTACTTATATTTGTTTCATTGTTTTTCTAATAGCAGCTTTATTTATTGATTGATCTTTTAGATATTTACCCTCTCCCCTACCCCCGGGGCATTTGATGCACCAAGCAGGCTCAAGGGTGGGGATTTAGACAAAAATGGTTGTCTCTAGGGTGGGGATTTAGACTTCAAACTTTTCAAGATGTCAAATTCCACTGGGTCAGCCCGCCGCCCCCCCGGGCGGGCAAAATAATGACAGGTGCATAATTACAGTGTATTAGATAGTGTCGCCCTGAGACTATTTTGCCACAATTACTTTAATGACATTTCCTATCACTAAGATGTGTCCCGTTCAATCTGCATGTTTCGATCGGAAGTCTGTGATTTAAATATTTAGACTCAGACTAATTTTCCAGTTAAGGGCTATCCTTAAAAGGCATTTGTTCGACATCTATACGCATTTATTTGTAGACAATTACATGGCTACTCAAAATAATATCATATATGCATTATGCAAATATGCCTCAGCATATAGCATTATGTAGACAATTACATGGCTACAAATAGAATGTGATACCACCCTTGCAGCGTAAAGCAAATATGCCTTACGTATATAATCAAATTATTGAGACAATTATATGTCTCTATATATACACTCACTGCAAAAATTCACTTATCACTGATAATACGCGTGTACACAAAGTTTAATGAAGCTCATCTGTGTATACAAGAAGCAAAACAAGAAAAACTGTGATACAAGTATCACAGCGGGCCAACAAACAAAAATCCCATGTAAATATTTTGAAAATTGGTGATAATTGATATTGAGGCATGGCCCCAAAAGAACTCGAGGGAACCAATTCTGGTTGAACAAGCAAAACCTGACACGACACCACATCTACTGACTGACCTGTAGTATCGAAACTTTACTGTTATCAAATGAATGAAGATTTTTATGATTATTTGGCGTAAAATATTCTTAAAAATTTAAAAATGATTATTAAAACAGCAGAAAAAAGTTTTAAAAAAAATTGGGCGTTGATGGGATTCGAACTCGTGGTTTCTAAAAGTACATGTACACAAAAATGTTTGCGCTATCGGCTTTATCCATTACACCACGGAGGCAGACTTATTAACACTGGGAAAAAATAGCTATGACAATATCATATATGTCTAAAAAGGCCATAAAAGAATATTCAGTCGACTCGTTTCGTTTCTATAATGTCAAAGGTTGTGTTAGTTGAAAAAGCAATCATATATCCATTTTTCTAGGTGTAGATTGCGACTGAAACGTGAAAAGCGCTTTTTTCTTTTTTTACCAGCGTATATTAGATTGCGCCCTCTATGAAACGAACGACAGCTCAATTACAAACGTGCTTTTCCAAAAAAATTGACTGTGTCTACAGTTTTCATCTCAGAAGTACCTCAATTTTATAATGAAGAGAGACGCATATGTTCGATCTAGTGCTTAAGTCTCCATGCATCTTTTACTCACCACGTATTAAATATAGCGGGCCGCTGCTGCGGCCCGCAATAACAACAGGATATGAATAGTCTTCGGAAAAAGGGGCCGAAAAGAACCAGCGTTAACACATGTTTCCATTTATAGCTTTTGTTCAGGAAATAAGGAAAATGTCTCAACATACCACAATCGTATAACACATACAAATTTCAATGGGTGTCAAATATGTATCAATATAAATCAAGGGAGGTAACGGCAGTAAACCTAATAAATATGTACTACCCCGGTTGCTCTACCTCTATTCACCCTTTTTTCAGGGGAGATAACAACTACAAACATAACCAGATTGTAATTATGTCGGTTACTCGCCCCTTAGTCACATATAACATGTCTATATACAAATGTTATATACTGCCGAGTGCTGCCAACGCACGACCATTATAATGCAGTTCCGTAAACTTAATTTTGTATTTTATATCAGCAGACAAATGAATGCCATCAGGGCAAAACCAGTGTCACATGCCTCTGTGTTTCCAAAAATAAAATAGGCAGAACAGCTGTGGCAACCAGATATTCCGTGGCGATATTTGCGTCTGCGTCTGCTAACCTGTCATAGTAGTCAGAATATGGTTCAAAGCTACGTTGCATACATTGCAGTATACCCACCTAGTTCACTTGCACATCATCAATTAGGTAGGCTGAATAACTAACATTTAATGCAAACTGATTGGCAGAAAATGAAGGATCACAAAGTTCATTTGAACCGATGCCAATCATTACTAATGATGTGCCGGCAGCAAAGAACTTGTCTCACGAATGTAAACAGTTAGTAACGAAAGTCCCAAACCCCGAAACCCGTGTAGTTGAAGCGTGTAAAGTCATGCCTAAATTGTGTGTGTGTGTGTGGGGGGGGGGGGTTGGGGGGCGGGGGGTTGGGGGAGGGTGTATGTACCCGTTTTTATTAATGAACGTAGGCTTCTGACAAAACTGTGCCCATAGTTGTACCTCGCTTTACATTATGACAAGTGTGCAACAGAAACTCAAGACATATCATATTCAATACGATACATTTCAAAAATGAAGTTTGATCAAATTACTCAGCTGCTATACGTCTTTAGCATAGGAACTTCACAAAATTGTTGAAAAAATTATCAACTTCTTGACGTTCTCTTTGTTTACTATGGCTGTTGCGTCCTGGGCGATCACGTGCCAAGCACGTGCGTCATCGTTAAAGGAATCGCATGTCTGAAGAAATAGGTTAAGGAGCACTAAATAATTCAATCAGAAGCTCCGAAAAATGATTCAGGAAAAGCGACTCAACATTATTATCTTCGCCTGAACTGGTAAAAATCAAACCCGGGACCCCTCCCCCCTCCTATCCCGAGGCTGGTTTGAATACTCTGAAGTTTTCAAGATCATCGTGTCATAGAAATATGGTCAATATTTAATTTAACATGTACCCCTTTTTTATAACCATTCCGTCACTTTTATTGTCTTAATGTTTAAATGGATTTGTGTTTAAGCATATCGTCTCAAATGTTTATGCTTTGGGTTTCGTAATGATGTTATCATGCTTATTTCTATGATGGTCCAAATATAATACGCCATATGTATATTCAAACATCTGCACATTAAGACCAAAATCGTAATAACAATAATATTAATCTAGGAGTTTGAAGTGAAGATTATTGCTTCATTATCGTAGTAACAAAGGATCTTATAAAAGAATAAGAGAAACACGAAGAGTTCTATTATTAGTCACAGACAAACAACATAACTGAAACTCTTCAAAATTATTAAATGATCCATGCTAATTTATTACAATATCATTTCTATATTAATTTAACAAAACTATTTATCCAAATAGCCCAAATGTAAACTGAAGTAGAATTAAACTTCTAATATACATAATTAGGAAGAAATATTACATTTCAAAGCAAGTACCGATGGAGCGAACAATCGCGTTATTCAGTATGAAATAAAATCTTGCATTTATTTTTGTGATGCGTATTAATCAAATGTTTTCAATCACACGTTCTTTATTGTGCTTGATTTTTAAACTTGTATCCACAATTGAGCTGATGTATTTTTATTGATTCACATACACTACGTCATGTAATCATTAAAAGAACAATAACCAATGTTAAAGTTGTAACGGGCTTGGACGTACGCCAATACTTAAATTAAACCTAACGCACAAGTTTGTATTGCATTCAAATTTATTTTTGACGTATCTTCTTTAAGATATGACAGATTCAATGATGCGTGATTAAAATCAATACACAATGGTATACACCGAAACTATTATATTGTACAAGTTTTCTTACAAAATCCCATTGAAAAAAGTGTCATATGAGGCTTTGTAGACCAGGAACGTAAACATATTTAGTTGAAATCACTGACCAGTCAGTGTGGTATTAGACAAAAACAAAGTTATTACGGGCATGAAATCCGTCCTGTCCAAGAAAATAAAATTTAATAATGTCTTTCTTAATGAAACTTGTATGATTAATTTTTTAGCATTACTGATGGAAATACTTTCAAAGCATTCAAAGAAATTGCGAAGAAAACCTTCAGTTATGGTTAAATTGCGCCCTAGCGTAAACGAAATTGCCTGAGTAATGTTTGAGCCCTAAATGTGGCCTTGCGATTAAGAGTAGTTGGCTGGTTGCTATGCATGACAAAACCTTGTGGTATGGGTAACCATTACGTGAAGTTATATAAAACTCGGTCTATACATGTGGTATATACAGACCGGAAACGAAGTTTCGGACGGACGGACGAACAAAACAGTGCGAACCTATAGTCCCCGAACCGTTTATATTACTGGTAGGCGACTAATAACCAGGAGGAGGTGAGGTTATTTAATTTGTGCAACAATACTAAAATCGGCAAACGGAACACGAAGGTAAATCGACCAAAATAAAAGTTAACCACTTTAAGTTGTTGTCTTCAATATTTTATTACTCGTGCTTATAACATACGTTTTTCAAACGATACAAATGTACCACATGTACTGCAGCACATGTTAATGGAAGACAGTAAATGCAGTTTGTACGAGCGTGAATTTAGAAGTTGATATTAAACCCGAATCAAAAACGTTATCAAAACAGTGAAAATTGAGAAAACAACCATTATTTATGAAATAGAAACATTAAATACACCGAAATCTGTTTTTGCTGTGTGTACATAATGTTGATATACATGTATCATCTTTGTACTTTTTGCACTGTATATATATAAAACAAACGTACAGAAACTACTACATTGTATGTATGCTTTTTATCTGGCCTAAATACGCTTATCTGATGATCTTGAGTTGTAAAATTATTGTTTTTCAAACAGATAAAGGCCATTTGAATACGCTTTTAACATAGTCGCGTGCCAGTATTATAACTAAAGTTAATATAGCGTGACATAAACACGTTATCCATTGATAAAATAATGAGAAACATTTTCGCGCCACTCATTCTTATACCAATAAACAATTCGTCTACTACATGCTAAATCATGTAAAATAGATGAAAGAATTTAAACTCTAGACATTTCTTTAAGGTATTTTACCGTGGTGGCTTTTGTCTATTTTGTACCTGCATGTCTCGGTTACCTCTCTTTATTGTTAAATTGTAAAAAAAATCTTTGATACATTTACGTTATAAGAACATGCAAAATCCTAGTTACAAGCAAGATTTTAGATGTTGATTTTATTCAAAAAGTATTTTATATGGTGAATAAATTGTAATATATAAATTATTGTGTAGTTCTTGTCGAGGTTAGCAATCTGACCCCACGTCCAGTACATATTGTTTTTCGGCATTGGTTCACACGGTACTTTCCCGTCTTTACCATTATATACAGTATCTCTCAGCTTTTACTGTGAGTGCTACGTGGAGGTACGCGCAGTAATTAGTATTGAATTATGTTATTGTGTTATTTCAATAATTAAATTATATGTGATATTAAACAGCCCGCATAAATGTATACATTAGATACATTAAAAGATTGAAATCCGTGACTCTTGTGTCCTGGAGACAAGTAGATATACCCAGAGTACGAATCTAGGGGTTGTAGCCACCGCTTTAAGCGGCTTTGAGAGAGAGAGAGAGAGAGAGAGAGAGAGAGAGAGAGAGAGAGAGAGAGACAGATAGAGACACAGAGAGAGAGAGAGACAGAGAGAGAGAGAGAGAGAGAGAGAGACAGAGAGACACAGAGAGAGACAGTGACAGTGACAGTGACAGAGACAGACAGACAGACAGACAGACAGACAGACAGACACTGACAGAGCGAGTGGGGGCAGTTTTGAAATATCTGTGTCTTTACTAAGGAAAGAAACGTCGGATCGAACCCGGGACCCTCTGATCCTGAATATACGATAATTATAATATCTGTGTCTATAAACTACATGTACACATAAACTATTGGCATTGTCACGCATTTTTGGATTTTTACAGGAATTTTGAACAAACAAGATACGATGTATAGAATTTTGGGTTGCAAAGAAATCTTGCAGGATTTGCAAATCAACTAAAACAAGTCTCTTACACGAAGACATGACTGTAGAAGAATGTAAATGAAGGATGTATGTGCATGTGCAAGGTAATTTATTAAAAATTTATGGAAAACTAACGAAGTTGTAAACAAACTATCTCAATTCGTTCCTAGTGTCTACTAAAAATATATGGTTTGAAGCAGCTATGTTCCGTAGCAGACGACACTTTGTTTGTCGTCTGGTCAGAATTTAGTATGTCAGTCTGTTGGATCACCATTACAAATAATACATTTGTTTAGATAAATATAAATTGGAAATCAGAAGATCCCATTGTAAAAATATAGGTATAAACGGATTAATTGCTGTCGGCGCAACACCCATGATCAGTTAACTTACTAACTGTAAAATATTATTTCTTTCAATTTTCTTTTTTCAGCTAAATGAACAGCATAATATGAGCCCATGAAAGTATACGCTCGATAGGTTTATAGGGTTGGATGGAAAGCGTGAACGCCGGCGGACAAAACAAGAAATTGGACAGTGAAACGACGGTTGAAGGAAGAAAAACGGCAAGGCCAGGAATTTCAGGAGAACCTTGTGTTTAGGGAGTTGCCTCCGGAACGGGAAGTCCTGTGTTCGAATCGCATCCGGACCGAGAGGTGTGCCCTTGAGTAATGACACTGATGTCACACGTGCTTCAGCCCGTCCAGCTGCAAATTGGTACCTACGGTGACAATTTTTTTTTAAATGCCTAGATGTTTTAAAATACATTCCATGTGGCTTATGTTTCCTCTCATGATCAGCGATAACATATTTACTTAAGATCAATGTTGCTATAATATAAAACTTATAATATTAAAATAAATTTATGACTTTAAAAAATGTTATTTTGTATGTTTAAACAACATCCGGATGTAAACCATTGCCTGATATTGCAGTTGAAATAACGACGTTGACGTTACATTTTGACGCATAACCTTAACTAAATTTCAAAATTTTAAAAAATCTACTAAGATGACTTATTGTTTTTTTTTATATTTTGAACCATCTACACTATGATAGTAATATATTTTAAAAATCAGATGGGGTCAACGGACAAACACGACTACGTTATTAACGTCAAAATTGGCGCAATATCATTCGAGTTACCAATAAATGTATTCATTATTTCAAAGCTATGCAAAAAAAGTTAGGCTTAAATGTCTCTAGCGAAATAAAACTAATCTTTAAGACCTTTTCATAAATACTAGAGATACGAACGTTTGTATGAAAGCGCCTAAAGAAAATGGGTAGACTGCTTCATGACGTCATGACGTCAACGTCTCGTGTGCGTGTTTCTATCAAATAGCAACACATTAAAGTACATACATCGTAGACTGCATATGCAAAATATGACCGTTTTCTGAGGAGGTTGAAATATTCAGACGTAAGGTGTGGATCTACCTTAAGGTCATCGCGTAATATAAACATTACACTATGTCCTTTATGAGCGCGTAATTTGAGCATGTAGTACATGGCTATAATTGCAATGAATTTCTTAAGACTGTATATTTAGTTCATCTGTGGTCTGTTTGGTTTGAATAGACCTTTTATAACCACTGATCAATCGTCAGATTTTAAATAACACAATGAGGATCATATAGCATTTCTTTTGAAAAACTTCAAATGATTTGTAAAATCACGATCAAGTCTAACAAAGTGTTATACTCGCGTAAACAAATAGTTCTTGGTTACGATCTTGCGACCATCTCGACCTTTCTTTGGGTCTTATACAGATTTTAACTGTGTGCGAGATATAACGATTTAGTTGCTTAAAACATTAAGCATGATCAAAGAAAGTTTATAGTGAGTCTTGATTTCAATTAACATATACTGGATATTGTTTGCGTCTATGTTATACATTTTGTATATTACTTTTTGTTTGAGTTCTGTGTTAAATCACGACTGGTGTATATATTTATGATGGATATTTTGCGAAAATATGTTGTGTGTACATTTGGAAAATTGTATGTTAAAACAATATTTCGACAGAAAAAACTATTATTGTTTGCAAATGTATGATATAACATCATTTCACATGTTGTGCAGTGTCGAACAAGCTGATCTTTACTAAGCAAGTACCTAATATATTGCAAGGCTTTGCCATGTATGTGTTAATGCTTTATGACTTTAGAAAGTAGTCATAGAAATATCGTGTTAATAGTTTATTCTTGCATATCTACATATGTTTGGATTTATTTGAGTGTTCCTGGAATACAATGTTAATTTTAAATGGGTAATAACATATAAGGTGACTAGTTTTAAAGATAATGTGAACTAAATATGAAAATCTAATGGACATAATCTTATGCTAGATCGTAGAGGTAAGTTATTTATGATTACTTGTTTTGTACTGAGCGAATATGCAATGTTTACTACGGAATTTTCAGTCTGAACTGAAAGAGGGGGGGGGGGGGGGGGGGGGGAAACGTTTGGATATATATATTTTTTTTTTTGCCCCCCCCCCGCGCCCCCGTTTTTTCTCCCGTGGCGCCTGAACGGTCAAAATTTAATATCATTTATAACGATTTTACTTAAGGTTATATACAAATCCTATTAGTTATGTTGTCTATGTCGCCCCACACATTTCGGCTAAACACTTTAAAAGACTTAATAAAAACTACAAAAGCGTTTTATTTAAGAAATGATGTCATTGTCAAATAAACTTCAATTTGCAGTACTGATGCGCAGTAGTAAATAACAAAGGCCGAATACACCGCCGCCAGCCCGCAGCATTTGATCCCACAAAACGGGCAGTCACGAGGGTATAAAAAGATCAAAAGTACTGGCGGCTTATGAATGTACGACATCTCTGGTTTAGAATGTTAGAAACATTAGACAAGTTTTATAGCCTTGAATTTTTGCTCCTCTCGCTAACGCGTTTGAAAAAGATTAAGTTGGTACATCAAATACCAGTCATATCGCAAAAATAAGAGCAAATGTTAAGACTTTTTAGCCAACACCAATCTAACGGTAGGAATATACTGCCACATTTCTTTGAACAACTACATTTTTAAAATTTATTTTCATTTACTATTGACAAGTTAGATTTATCGCTCTCAAATCTCTAGAAATGCAATGTGGATTTATCTTTGGTGGGGATCAAACCCGGGACCCTCTAATCGCGAGGCGAATGCGCTACCACTGGACCAAGATGTCAACGAAGAGACAGTAATATGTCTCTTTCACCGAGTTCCATTTTTTTGTCTAATATTTCGAAAAAACGAAGCCACACGGTTCGGTAAGAGAATGAAAAATGCATAAGACAAAGTTAGTGTTATTATACATAGCACTTTCTTTCAATTCTCTGTACCATTTTGTGAAATATTAAACAAAATTTTGATCTAAAATTCGCCTTGCGGTTTGACAGAAAATGTAGCAATTTTTGGGCAGGTAGGTATTTTATGTACTGTAAATCATTCGTCTGACTTTGCTCATATTTTCCCAAAACCTCTTAGAAATAGCAATTGACGGATTGTGTGTCAAATTAAATGTCAGCAGCTGCAAATCTGCAGTGTATTTCCAACTGAAAAGGCATTTTAGAAAGAAAACACCTCTTAAATGCCAAGAGGACTACCTGTTTTACACAATTGGCTACAAAATGACAAAACTTTCGCTTTCGAGGAATCCTTAACATTCGAATATAATATGGACACTGGCATATTTTTATGAGACAAAAAACATTTCATTCTCTTATAATTTGTATGGGAAATGTCGTGTGTACTTACCTGAAGCGAGACCTAGTGTCCCAAAAACATATGCCTCCTGTCAATTCGCGCACCTGTTAATGACGTGGTTTACGCGGCTTGTAAACAACAAATTGAGAAGAAAAAATGTTTTGCTTACGGAAGAAATATATAGATGTTTGACTATTAATGTTTTAGTTCACCTGAGCACGAATTGCTCATTGTGAGCTTTGAGGATCGCTGAATGTAAGTCATCGGTTGTCTGTCCGTCCGAATGTCCATCAACAATTAGTTTGTTTACACTCTAGCATCTACAATTTTAAGCAGTCATAACAAAACTTGAACACAACGCATATGGACACAAGACCTCGTATCATTACTTCCTGAGTTATGACCACTGATTTAGCACACAAGAGGGCCATAATGGACCTATATCGCTCACCTGAATACCTGTGCACATACATAAGGAAGTCGCTTGTTCCTAGTGGATGTCAGTAGTTGCTAAGGAAGTCACTGGTTGCCAGGGACGGTCACTGGTTGCAAACGAGGCACTGATGGCAAGAATATGCAAACTATATACAAACAAGGGACTCCTTCCACCAAGCGGTCATGGTCAATTTGGCGATTTTCCTATCAAATTCTATGTAAAACAAGTGACCCCGAGAAGTGCCAATATTGACCCAAGGGGCAAGATTTGAACACACTTGGTAAAGGTCCACTAGACAAAACCAAGACCGTCTCACGTTTTTACTTTGTTAATATAAACCCTGAAGCGTGCGAGAGATATGGATAATTGTAACGTTCATGTGATACATTGTGTAAATTACTTACATGATAAAGCATCTTTTGTGCCGTGTTCGTTTTGCAAATCTATAATCAATATGACATCATGTTAGATGTTAATTCTATTAGCAAATTCTAACTTAGAACAAACCGATCTTTACTGACCGAAGTACCTAATATGTTACTAGAGATTGCAATATATGTATTAACGCTTTATGAGTTTAGAAAGGAGACATTGAAATACTTTTTGTGCTGTACAGTTTGCATATCGACAATCAATTGTATTTTGGATTTATGGTTTGTTGCTGAAATACATTAACAACTGGTCTAACAATAGGTCGTGAAATATTTTTGGCAAAGTAATAGCTAAGGTTTATGGAAGCCCTGGAGGGACATTTAAAATTAATATTCAAAATTTAAAACTTATCATTTAATTCTTAATATTTAAAATTTATTTCTTGATATTTAATATTTAAAATTTAAAACTTATTATTTAATTGTTAATATTTAAAATTTATTTCTAAATATTTAATATTTAATATTTAAAAATTAAAAATTAAGAACAGAATACACAAGACGCGGGTATTTGCATTCAACGGTCTCTTGAAACCTTGATCCAGAGGGTGTTCGTTTAAAGAAAGCGCGTAAGCTTAACCTTGTACCAGGACCCAACTATGTATGGCATATCGATGGTTACGACAAATTAAAACCATTTGGTATGTGCATCCACGGAGCGATGCCTGGATACAGTAGAAAAATCATGTGGTTAGAGGTTGGTCGTACTTATAATAATCCAAATATGATAGCAAAGTATTAACTTGACACGGTAGCAAGTCATGGGTAGATTCCAAGAATTGTGCGCACGACCGTGGAACAGCAAATCCCAAAATAAGTTTTTTACAGCCTTTCTTCAGGAATGATCATAGTGATTCATGGCTGGAT
>JAFMSR010000008.1:9773527-9816158 GCA_022818135.1 Saxidomus purpurata
CTAAAACAAGCAGTTGATACAGTTTGGAGAGACGGTCTCTGGCAAAAACTAATTTCAACAAATATAAGCGGTAAATGCTTAAGACTTATAAAAATATGTATCAGAACATTAAGTCTTGTGTTTCAGTAAATTCAACTATTTAGAATTATTTCACTTGCAATATTTGAGTAAGACAAGGGGAGAACTTCTCCCTCTTCTGTTTTCCCTATTTTTGAATGATCTTCACCAATTCTTTGAAGACAGCAACAATGTCGAAGGTATTAATTTGTTTAATCTGCAAAATGATCACATTTTGAACAATGCCAATGTTTTATTAAAAATGTATATTTTGTTATATGCTGACGATACAATAATACTCTCTGAAAATGAAAATGATTTTCAAAATGCACTAAATCTCTAAATAGAAATTGGTGAAAAGGTAATCTCTTTTTGGTCACGAATCTGTAATATCGAAAATCTGGAAGTGAATAATCTATCAAGTATACTGTACAAGATAATCTATAATTACTCTACCGAACTCAGTCAGGTTAGAACCAAAAAATACTTCCCATGACTACATTCTGTTAGAGAAATCCTTATCAGTTGTGGCCTCATAGATATCTGGAATTCGCAAAGATTTCCAAACAGCAAATGGTTAAAACTAACAGTAAAGCAGAAATTGAAAGATCTTTATTTAAATGACTGGTATTCCGCTTTAGACACCTCTAGTAAAAGTATTACGTACAGAATCTTTTAAAAAATCGCTTAGTATTTGAAAACTACCTAGTTGAAACCCTTATTCAATATTTGTACTATGTGATTCGTTTTAGAACAAGGAATCATAGACTTCCGGTTGAAATGGGTAGTTGGTCTAGAATAGATATAAATAGACGTCTTTGTAACAAATGTAACAGTAATTATGAAATTGGTGATGAATTTCATTACTTGTTCAAATGTAAAAGTCTCGAAAATGACACACGTCCAAATACTTATAAAATGGAGCAATTATTTAATACGGACAATAAAAGCGCATATATTTTAAACTGTGTAAGTTTATTAAATTAATTCCAACTGAAGTAAGGTAATGTCAAACAAACGGCTAGCCCCGTTTTGATGTATTATCAGGTTGTATTGATAGGTATCGTCGTTGAGAAGCTGACACAATGTTGCTGTATTTTTTTGTTTGTTTTTTTAAATGTCAGCTTCAACAATGGTTCAACATTTACAGTAATTTGAGTCTTAACATGTTAATTCGCATGACTCTCTGCATTAAAGTAAAAGGTAATAATTACACAAAACAGTTTATATAAACAATAGGAAATAAGTTATAAATCAATTACCTGTACAAGTCAATAAATTTTAAGTTCCTACTATTGTACTATATGTCAAGTCTACTGACACCCTGCTGGACCTAATCAGAGAGGATTAAAATTGATAAGGGGCAATAAAACTATTAAGAAATTTGACCACCTGCGTTTTTTTTTTTTTGGGGGGGGGTCACTTATGAAGGAGATGTTAATTGTCTTTAAGTAAAGTTTGATGAAAATAGAAGATTAAGAGCGGACAATATGTTTTAGTTTCAGGCCGCACTGACCTTGACCTTTGACAATATGACCAAAAATTATTATATGCACATCTTGATTTTATACTGATGCTTCTCACCAAGTTTGATGAAAATCCAACACGGGGATTAGGAGATAACGAGTATACAATAGTTTTAAGTTCCAAGCCCATGTGATCTTGACTTTTAAAGATATGATCCCTTTTACGTTTACATTTGGCGCCCCGCGTTGGGCGCCAAATGTAACCGTGAAAAGTACATCGCAAAGAGCTGGATTCGAACTCGGGTCCTCCAGTACCCTAAGCGGACACTCTGCCACGTCACCATAAAAGCTAGCTCAATGGCAAGGAAGTACAAGTGCCGTATTATACCAGTTTTAAGTATGATCCCAAATTGTAATATGCACAACTAGATGCCATACTGATGATTTCTTGAAAGTTTGATGCAAATCAAAAAAGGGTTTTGGTGATGAAGAGCGGACAATATTTTTAAGTTTCAGGTCCCTGTGACCTTGAACTATGACAAAATGACACCAATTGTAATTTGCACAACTAGAATTTATATTGATGCTTTCCTGAAAGTTTGATGAAAATCCAACAGAGTGTTTTGGAGATGAAAAGCGGGCAAGTTTCAGGCCCCTGTGACCTTGACTTTTGGCTACATAACCCCAACTTTTAATATGGGTTTTGAAGTGAAGAGCGGACACGATAAAGTAGACAGACGAACGGACACACGGATAGGCGAACTGACGCCAAGGGGGAAAAATATACCTCTCCCTGAAGGGGGAGGGGACATTATAAAGGATGAGTAGCACATATAATTGTGGATTTGAAAAATCACGCCGAAAATCAAGCAAACATTCATAAACGTCCAGACCACATACCCTCTGAGAAAGGCGACATTCACAAACGTCAAGACCAATTACCCCCTGAGAAAAGGAGACATTAAACCACATACCCTCTAAGAAAAGGCGACAATAAACCACATACCATTTACATTTAGCTTTATTTGTAATCGAGCTAAAATAAACACGTCCTTTCCCCGCTGTATTTCAACATTTCTGGCGGCAGTAGGCCTGCATTAATTATTCAAAACAAAACAAACATCTTTATGTAAGAAACAGTTCACATACTGTGACCCCTTTACTATCTGTTAGGAACATAACTACATGCGTTAATGCGTTAAACACGCCGATCATTTTTTATAATCGTATTTCAATCAAATTAATTTGATGCACGGTTAATTTTGGCGATGAAATATACATCATCTCAGGCAGAGAATTCAACTTTTTCAGAGAACTTTACCCTTTCAAAACATGTAAATAAATTTTACGTGGATACGTTCGCCTCTCAGTCTTTGACATTTTTCGATCCCTCATTCTCCAAGTCTTAGCCTTTTTTACTATCATGTACGATTTGTATTTGCGGAAGAATGTATAGCAGATTATTACATCATAATCATAATTATCACGAACCGATGTGTCCGTGATTTATTTACTTTCTTAGAAAACAAGTGCGACTAGAGTGTTTTTATCGGATTTGCAGTGTAGTGTATCCGGTCCTTCGATTTACCGGCTGCGAAAATTTCAGTGGCCGTTGTTCGCATCACTGACCCAATGACAGGATGCTTTTCGACTGGCTGCTGACCGCGGCTGGCATGTGACCACTATTCTCGGCCTTTTTGTGAGTAAATTTTAACGAGGGGAGGTCAGACCAGTCGTTGCCCGCAGGTGACCGATAGTTACAGGTGACCGTTAGCACAAGTTTGACTGTATATTGTCAGTTCCTGCTGTCTTTTGGGGGATTTTTACTTTTTAGGGGTTTACTTATATTTCCTGGAGAAATATGTTAAAAATAAAATTGTTCAGAATTAATATTTGGGTTATGCTGTTCTATTTTCATAATACTTGTACTTGGGTGACAATTATTTACTTCTGTTTTTGAGACTATTCCAATATTTTTGATAATATTGACATCAAAAAATCATTAAAAAGACCACAGACTTTAGATTGTTCTTACATTAATTTATCATTTTCTTTAAGAATTATTTTATTTGAATTTTGGAGAAGTGATTGTTGTGACAGGATTTGTTTTGATTGTCGTCCAATAATCTTTAAACTTAGCCCCTTTTTTCAATGTTTATTTCAAAACAACAACGACAATTAACAAAAGTAATTACTTTAAATCATTACTCCGACTGCACCTTTACATCAGTTTGACTGGGAACGTCCGGTGGATCCATGTGATTAAAATATTTACAAAATTACAAAACGAGCGCTCAAAACGTTGGTTGCTCATTTCGTTTTTATCGTATGCTCTATCCCTAGGTAGCTGTCAGAATTAAATCAAAAGGCAGATTGATAATGTCCCAATCAAGTCACGATTTTATTCAGACTTTTGTTATTCTTAGTCTGACTTTAATTGAGAAAACATATAGTAACCTGGTGTATGATATCACTGAGAAAATATATTAAATTGACTAGTTGACTAATCAAATAAATACGATTTACTTGTTTATGAAATATACACATATGCTCACCTATACATGATGTATTTCTGAGCTTTATTTAGTATTCGCTTTTATGAATTTTAATGATATTTGTGATAACATATGTTATTTTAGGCCATGAATTTAAAATGCATATTTTAAATTCAATATTAGACGTAGTTTCAAAACGTTTTGCGTAAACAAAACAAGTCCATCTGACTTGCGGCTCTTTTCTCTAGATTTAAGAAAAAAGATAAATAAAAAAATCACTATATCTATCGACTTTAATTATATCAGATAGACAACAAAATTCAATGCACGCACATATTCGACGTAAACAATTAACTTTCCATTGCCTTGGGAGATAGCTATTAAACAAGAAGGCGTAGGCCTATAGACCAAACCTATAAATCCGAGGGTATTGAAGAGCGAAGCCAATTTTGAAATTACAGAAAGAAAATACGTTCACGGTAAGTTTTTTTCTACGTACTTGTATTGTACCATATGTAGATTTAGAAATAATTGCTGGTAGAGTATAGTCTATACAGTTTGACATTTCTAAATATTCTGTCGTCTATGGCATGTTCCTTACTGTGTATGTTTGTATTAGCACACATTATAGTAGATGTATACGAATTCAATATTCAATATGGTTCAACAATGAAGATGCAGAATATTGAACCTTGTCTATTACTATGTATTTTCAGTGGAATTGATAGAGCAAAATGGAGCCGAGAAAAATTACTACGTTAATGTTGATATTTGTTTGTGGAATTGTAGCTTTATCTCAAACAGCAGATGCAGCTGGTAAGTCAGTGTTGATATCTTATATATTATTTTACCTAGATATGTAGGGTTTAAAATGAGGAGTGTAAAACATCGGGTCCAGAAAATATGTTTCTTATATCCGTAGTTTTGCTATATCCGGAGTCGTTATATACGGAGTTTAATGTTTAGGGTTTAAGTAGTTTTATTTTTTCATTTTTTTTAAATTGACATACGTCTAATGAATGGATAAGTGAAATAAACAATACAATTTATACTAAATGTTAATCACTTTCACTTCTTCTCACATCGTTACAATGGTCTAAACGGGAACATAATTATAATCTACGAATAATAATAAAAATCAACATTATTGTAATATAAAAAAAAAAAAAAATATATTTTTTTTTTTTTTTTATATTTTATTTTTTTAATAAAATATATATTTTTTTTTTTTATATATATTTTATGTGTATTTAATCATGATACAAATCGAAATGTTCGCCATGTTTGGTTATACAGTACGACTCAACTATAAATGTCCGTATGTTTCAGTTTGGGTACTTTATTTGCATACCGTTTTCTTTGTTATGTTGTGTTTGATTGCTATGCAAATATGGCTGCTATGTATGTTAGAACCGCCGACCTTGTAGCTCCCTATGCATGACATTTCAAAACGACATGTTGCATTCTCATTTTCCCGGCATTCAAGGTAACCGTAGGAAATGCGTAAATCACCATTGTATTAAGGATAATTTTGTTGGTCAAATTGATTGGTAAGGTATCGAGATTTAAGTAGATATAAAATTTCATTTTTTTATTTTTTTTCCAAAATGGCGGGTACCCGGATGTTTGTCACGTGATACGCGTCAGGTTATTCATCGTATTACGCTTGTTACCGTTGTCAGCCCAGACAGTTCAATAGATAGAGCATTAGACTTGTAATCTCGGGGTTGTGGGTTCGGTTCCCGAGACTGACCAACTAAAATTATTAACAGCCTATCGGATGAGACTTAAAACCGAGGTCACATCATGTATGGGTGCTATACACCTGGCATGTAAAATGACCAGGGTTGTCTCTGGAATTGGGACGCTTTCTGTATCTTGCACTATCCCCCAAAAATCTAAAATAACTGAAATAACTTCTGGGGGCGTTGGTCATATGGATTATGCGGTACTAACGATAAAACTCTAATTACTACAACCGGACCATACTATTTGAAAGACCTTGGTTCAAAGAAGTATACGCTACTTCACTTACGTGTTACATTTTCAAACCACGTATTAATTAAATATAGCGGACCGCAATAAGTATATAAAATGGCTACACCTTTAAATTATTTGAGAAATTTTGTAAATGTATAGCTTTCAACTGATTAAATGACTAGGAATCGTTAGTTTGATCTTAACATGGTTTACAATGGATCAGAAAACAATTGAAATCAATATTGTAGGCAATACTTCCAGTTACTTTGATATATTTAGCAATACTAGTATGTTAGTTATGATAAAACCATGATTCTATATAATTGGATGAACTTTCTAACAAACAAACCCAAGAATGGGGGGAAATTGTACTTTCCTAAAACACAATTGTTCAATTTATAAAGTCGATAGGCTTAAATTTAATTTTACTTGATTACGTCTTTGAATTGTAAAATAATAGCAAAGAGTTTTAGCTACATTCGTGATATATCATTTAGGAAATAAAAATAAAAATAAAAATTTTGAAACCATTGACCTAACACATTTCAGCCAATTGTGAATACAATCTAAGCAGTACATCATGTGCGTTTATGTATAATTTCTCAAATTTGTACAATCTAACCATTGACCTAACACATTTCAGCCAATTGTGAATACAATGGAAAATCTTACAAACATGGCAAGACTCATAAGCTTGATGAAAAGTGTGCAAAATGTAAATGCGATGATGGTGTCCTCACTTGTAAAACGGTCAAAAGTAAAAAATGTGGTAAGAACATATTTTCTCTAGCATATTAACAACAGGTCAAGATTACTTATTGCAGAAATAGTATTGTGTTTGTTTAATTTGTGTAGAGTACTAACGACACTTGTTTCAATTTGTGATTCCTGGTGTAATACGATAGAGTACATGTATATATTTCTATTATTTCAAAATAAAATTTGTTTTAACTTTCTTGGAAAAAAATAAACTTAATTTTAGTCGGGGTAACGGCTTTCCCTTGCGACCATTGTTGAAAGTAAATCATCGATCCTCAAGTATGTCCCTATTACTTAGCTCACCCTCAATTATCATTTTTATTGTGTCTCGATCATTTGTTGACATGATCTTTTTTAGGAAAAATTTGTAGAAAAATAGAATGTAGTGCATTGTCGTGTTCTAACACAGAAGACCATAAGGATCTCTGCTGCCCTGTATGTTCAACAGGTACATGTATATACTTTCAAGTATTCAAGTAAAATCATAAACCACTTTTGTAACTATTTTTGCCACGGAATATTTTCTCTGCCGTTTCGTGAAGGTTAACATCTATTTTGATTTTCATATATGTGTTTAAATTAGAATAATAAATGAGTCAAATGAGGATATTATAAAACAATGCGCATGCTATTTAAAAAAAAAATGAACAGCCTAAATATAAAGTTGATAATTGTAAATAGTACATGTTATTTGGTTTTGAAGTGGTATATTGGAATATATTACCTGCCTAGACTTATATTACCCGAGCTGTTAGGCAGAATACCGCAAATTTCATGGAAGGGTAATAAATATATTTAACATGCAAATGAAAATATCTTTTGTATTGCAGATATTGTGGCCACATGCAATTACAATGGATTAGAATTCCAAGAAGGAGAAAAATTTAAAAGCGATGATGGCTGCAATGAGTGCAGATGTTCGGGCGGGAAAGTCACATGCACCGAAAAAGAATGTAAAAGTAAGTCATACAAGCAAAGCATAAGCAGTCCCGAAACTTGAAAGTGGTTACTTGAAACTGTGTAAGCGAAGAATAATTAAGTTATATAAACACACAACGTTAAACATTGATTAAACTGTTCTTAAGGTTTAAAAAGAAATTAAGTCGATCGTTTTATACAGTGTAAGTGCAGTTTTGCGGGTAAAACAAATGCAGGGCATTGTATCAGCTTTTGAAGCTTTCTCCTCTATTCTGTTTGATTAATATTTCAATACACTGCTAATTCAGTATGTTTATATATGTGTTATGATGCTTACGTGTGTATATTGTAAATTTACATATATATGAAAATTGATCACAGATAAATATTGCTTATACAAAACGTTGATGCCTTAATTTTATGTCTTAAAAGAATGTAGGTCAACATAAAATTCAAGTCATAAAACTAAGACTTGCACTCAAGTGTGTTACAATTTAGTTCTTCTACGCTTCTAATTTATTACGGTTCACACTTTTACTAATGCAATTATGTTATCAAACTTTAACATGGTATTCTGTGTACGTTTCAGCATCTTGTGCAGACCATAATACATTCAAAGTTTCATAGTTTGAAGGGAAAATTCCGGGAGTATTTCTCACAAGTTGACAAATTCCGGAATCCACATAAAGATAAATGCAACCTTAGTAACTAGGGAATACTGATATGTTAATAAAATCTACACTAATTATTTGCGCAACCTGTTGAAGAGTTTTGATTGACACTAAGATAGATTATTTCATCTAGTCTCTAGGCAACAACAACAACAACGTCTTACCGATAAGCTTAATGTTTACAGAATGTATCAAGGACAATGTAGAGTATGAAAGTGGTACAACAATCCCCCTCGATGATGGATGTAACAAATGTGTATGTAGAAACGGGAAGTGGTTCTGCACAAAGAAACAATGCAGAAGTATGCACATTTCTTTTTTCTTTTTATAACTTTATGTTGTGTATATATGATATACATGTAAGTGAAAGCAGCTTATTGGAAGAAATGTATGTAAGTGTTATTGTTTAAGTTCTTTTTTGTGCTTTATAACATTTGGATATATATAAAGAATAAAACTAAAATTCTCAAAGAAGTCTACTGCCTTTTAAATAATGTGGTATTTTCTCAGATTTTGGCGGCCATTTTGGCGGCCATCTTGGATGCTGAGCGTTTGTGAAAGAGGATTTTGTAAGAAATCGGTTTTCATAAACTTCAGACAAATTTTGCTATCATATGAGACCATTTATATTTTTTGACAAAAATTGTAAATAAATGGGGTCTATTTTTTGGACTTATAGTAATATCCTAGATACTTCTTACATAAAAAGTTACGGGGAAATTTTTTCAAAGCACTTGCAATATAGATAGATGACCAACAGCGTGTTAAACGTTTGTGAAACTCCTAAACATTTTAATACCTGATAACATTTCTCTGAGACTGTACAAGGCGATAGTATTCACGGTATCTAAACATGTTTGCACTTATTATAGGTTGTGTATATAACGGGAAAAAGTACCCCTCAGGAACTAGCTTTATGCATAAAGATGGCTGCAATCGTTGTACCTGCTTCGATGGAAAAGTTACATGCACGGAACGAGAATGCCGTTAGTACAAAATTAAACATAAAAACAAACTAGCAACACAATCCATATATCTAAATAAGCAAACACAATTTTATATATATTACATTACTGTTAAAGAACAAAAATCCACTATGCAACATTGTGTTGTGTTCTTTTATGAAGCCTACATTAATACAATATTTATTGAGCGCGTGGACCAATCTAACAGAAGGCACGCATTAAAGACAAGGACTTCAAAAATATATCACTAGCACCAAAGTATGATAATATAGGTAAATGGGATGTAAAGCATCAAACATTGATTATTCAGTGTAGAATACTTAATTAAGCCCCCGACAGTTAAAGCTTTTCACCACGTATTTTCATATCGTATCTAATAATTGGCTGAAACCCCTTATATAATTAAGATATTTGCAAGAATGAAGTGCTACTTTGACAAAACTGCAGAGATATAAACATTAAACTCTTGATTTTTTAGCAAAACACCAAAAATACCACCAAGGTCTTTTAAAGTTGCTATATGCCTTTGTAAATTATTTTACATCGATCGCCTGAAATTTTAGAAAACATTGCTTGCTAATCATCATGTTTTAGTGACATATTTTAAGATATGTGTTTTGACTCGTCTTTTGATATCGTATATATTCTATCAGAAAAATGACAAATGTTTTTGTTTATTTTACCCTTACTTGAACCCTAGGTATAATGTGTGATGTTGATAACGATAACGTATTTTTTACTGTTTAAAGCTATAAATGAAACATTGTGTACAGACAAATTTGCCAGTCTGAATTTTACTTACGACGAAATGTTTTATGTCAGTATTCAATATTCGATAGCAATACATATCAAAGTTTAAATGTAAAAAAGCATTTACTTATCGTCTCCCGTCTCCCGGTGTGAAGTAAATGCCGTAATAAATCTCGTATCAATCATACAATCACTATACATTGTATTCAGCCTTGTTTATTATTAGTTAGAGCTACAAAGACGGGGAACCGAAAGTCAGAAAACTCGACAGTGAAATTTAAACAAGCCTGTCATCTTATTTCATTTCCAAAAATGCGTTTGAATGTGGTCGACTGCTCGTTGACGTTTAAGTTGTCAAAATTTATTAGTATAATTCCAAATTATAATTTTTTATAATATCGTATTGATTCTTTGACATTTTATATCTATTTTTGTAGCACCGTGCGAATATAATGACCGGGAATACAAACACGGCGCCACATTCCCAGCTGATGATGGTTGTAACAAGTGCAAGTGTCTCTTTGGTGACGTGAAATGTACAGACCTTGATTGTCGTATGTATCACTTACAATTCTCCGACCTTTTTGTTGAATTTATAAATGATTATCAAATATGCAAAATGTTGAGTGGTCGACGTAAACTGTTGCTCCGTACACCCTTATTAAGATTCCAAATCTCTCGTTTATATTGACATTTCCTACAGCGGTGGTTCTTTAAAACCATTTATTTAAAATGGCAAGGAACAATTTTAATTAAAGTTAATGTGTTCACGTTGAGAAATCTTTCAGCATTTTGTCCAAAATGGACATATTCACGTTTTACCCTGAACATAATCTTACATGGAAACTGCTTTACCCGACACAATATTATAGTTCCGGTAACAAAAAAAAATGTATTATGGAAAATTTGTTTGAACGGGCAATCTGTAAAGAGTAACAACTACAGTGGGTATAAAGCGCATATAAAATGTTTATTACAAATTGATTTAGCGCTGAGGATTATCTGTATAGATATTTTCTTTGATTTCTAGCTGATGATTGTGAAGACGAGGAGGAGGATGGTTATAAATACAAGGATGGGCAGGTATTTCCTCACACTGACGGTTACAACAAGTGTTGGTGTAAGGATGGTGAAATCACATGCACTGAGTTTAATTGCACCCTACCAGCAAATAGTTCCTGTGTCGTTAATGGCATTGTGTATAGCACAGGGGCCATCTTTCCAAATGAGGATGGATGTGGAAAATGCATGTGTTACTATGGTGACATTGAGTGCAAAAATGTGGTAAGTTAAAATAAACCCTGATTTCGCAATGTTTAAAATCACTATTGCTTCATGCATTCAAACGCAGCTTTAACTTTTTTATCTATTTATTATTTGTTAATCTTATTTGTATACAATGTATTAAATTTAATTTTATTTAAGTACTGTTTCTTACATTGCAAATATGAAATGTTTATTCCGATACAGAAAATGTAATTTTCTTAAATAAAATTGTGCTATGTAAAGTAAATGAAATACGTGCAAACATTGTCTGAACTGCAAAGTTTAAAAACAATATTGCTTCACGCATTAAATTATCTGTTCTCTTTCATTCTCATATAACAGGTTGTGAATACAATGGTCGCTATTTCGATGAAGGTAATACATTGCAGAATTATTTATACAGCCTATTACATGTATATGATACGTAGCTATTTCAATAAAGGTAGCTCTTACATTGTAGAAAAAGTAATATAACCTACACATGTACAGACATCAATGACAATTAGTGTGATCTGAATCATGTACATGTATACATGTACCTTTTTATGTTTTTCTTCTATATCATCTGCTAGTATTTCAAAATAGAATGTAGATAAATTTGGACATAAACACGCGTCCAAGAAATATTTGATTTAAAATTTATGAAATTAATTGCCCTTAAAGGAAAGGGAAATTAGTGGCCTAACAACGATATATTTTAAATTTAAATGATTAAATAAAGACGTCAAAACGGCGAACAGAAACCGACGGGTTTGCAATAAAGGAGTAAATAAAGACTTCATAATTAGTCAATTTATATCTTATATACTATCTTCTTTGTGAAAATGATATATACCAACCAATGTTTATTTCTTTTGTATTTAGGCGATTTTGTGTACGAAACGAATGAGAAAGAATGTTATTGTAAACGTGAAAGGGTCGAGTGTATAGAGAAAACAGTTATAACCATTGGCTAGAATAAGGCAGCATGCGGTAAGACAAAAAAGAGCTTCTAAACATCATAGTTTTTTCAAAACTGTTGATGCATGATGTGACGTTTTACTTGACAAAACAAATTTATATATAATCAGAACAAATAGTTTTAAGCGCGTAAAATCAGACGTATTTTGTAAAAAGTGTTTATATGCGTGTTTCTAGTCATACAGGACATGAAAAATTATTTAAAAAAGATTAATAGTTTCCGACATGAGCACAAGTTCAGATCGAAATATTTGTCACCGATGGTAAAAAAAAAAAAAAAAAAAAAAAAAAAAACAAAAAAAAAAAACCCCAAAACCAACCCCCAAAACCCCCAAAAAAAAAAACACCACACACACAAACACAAACAAAAAAAACACACAAACAAAAAAAAAAACATACACACAAAAAAAAAAAACACCCCCAAAACACACAACACAAAAAACAAAACACACGGGGAAAAAAGAAACAATTAAAGGAACACAGTGGGGCACCGCCTTGGAACTCTTTTGACGGGATCGAGGCTCTCCGTCACCGATGGTAATTGTTCTGGCGGGAACGAGGCTCCTGCAGAGTTCCCGCATAACAGTTACCAGAGGTGACGGATATTTCCGTCTGAACCAAATGCCTCATGATTGAAACCTTTTTCTTGCATACCGTCTGGCTTTTTAAAGAAGATTTCTAAATGCAAACTTATCAAAATGATTCATTTTCATATAAAAATGAACGGTATTCATGTATACGTTGCGTTTGGGAAAGTGATGTCACAATATCTATTACTTTACGTCGAAAGTAGTTCACGAGAACGGGTCGTACCGTTTATATACCTCGCCATAGGATGGTGGACCTAAAAAACACTAATACAAACAAACAAAGTTCACGAGAGTCTTCTGGCATAGCATAGCATTGGTAAAATCACCGGAAATGCCGATCCGATATGCAAGAAAATTAATGACGACCTGAGATGTAATCATCCAAGAGGTGCTTATGTTTACAAAAAGTCTTCAAAAACAGAAAAAATAATTTAACATTGCAATAATGACTACTTCCTTCTAACAAGACAAGAGCATTTACTTCTATAAAAAAAATAAGGAAAATGTATGTGTTAAAAACTCGTCGACATGCAGGGGATACGGCACATGCTATTTGGTGCCATTCATTGTTAAAATGATTTTTCATACAATTAATGTAAAACAAAACCATATACATGTGTATACATGCCAACTTATTAATTAGTTCTTGTGAGTGTAGGCCTACAACTGTCTTTTTTTAATATTTAAATACATGTATACTTTATTTCGTTTCAGAGAAACAGAGAAAGGGAACTTGAGCAACACCAAAACATGAAAGCGAATTTAGCTGTTACAACAACTTGACCGCTAAAATGATTCAACCGTTATTGCTTTTCCCTTATACATAATAAAGTAGACATAAAATGTAACTTTCTGTTTTTACCATTGCTTACAATGCTTCCTCTGCAAAGAAAACTGTTTAACTACAATTTGTTCTAAATTGAGGAAAATGACGTCATAATACGGATTGGGGCTTAATATGACTAATATCACTTCGGCTTTGTTAGAACAAAACAGTTTACTGAAGGCTAAAGTATCTAACCCTGACCCTAACAAGGCAGTTTTAATATTGTCAATTTAGGACAGCGATTATGGAACGTTAATCTTACAGATCTTTTCCTGTTATATGAACCAGGTGACTTTTCAAAATCTCTCAGATAATTTACACTGTTGTTTTCAGTCTGGCCACAGAATATGACAAAGGTAACTAAATGTCCATGGCTTTAAAAAAATGAGAAAAGAAATTTATTGATGAATGCTGCTGCAGTAAATATCATTATTATATACTTTCATATTGCCCCGTTCACTTTGCCTTAGAGAGTTCGTTCAGTATTCTACGGTACTGCACGTTGGTAAGGAATGATAGTGAACGTTGGCAAGGGTGGGCGGTCCTAGCGATCAGTTATTTGTTTGCAAACATCGTTTTGATGAGGTTCATATGTCGAAGTTTGATAGCTTTTTACAATTAAATAAACTATGGTTTTAAAATAAAAAAAGAAACTTTAATCATTTTCAAGTAGACGTAAAAGAGATTCATTTTTAAAAAAGGTTCCGAATTTTTTAGGGCACGCAATACATTTTTAGGAAGTACATCAAGTTGATGTATTCACATTTCAAAAGTACAAACCTGCATCCGTAGGAAAAGTCTTGCGTTTTTCAAAACAAAGATGGCGGACGGAAACTCGCAAGCTCGTTTTTCCCGCCAAATCAACTCGTTCCATGTAATATTTCACCATACAAGTTCAATAACCTATAGAGTTAAAAACTGTCGTACAGAGAAACTGTGATCGCTGTTTATTTGTGCACCTATTTGAGTATATCAAGTAAGGACAGAGATGATTGCTAATTTCTGACATGTCACCTTTTCGCGTGGCGGGGCGGAAAAAATACGACACACTACTGATTTGCCGCTCCGTATTTTCTCCTGTCGCCCCGCAACACAATCAGTAGTTTGTCGCATTTTCTATACGACACGAGCAGCTTGTCTTTGTCGCATTTGATCCGCAAACACGGTCAGCAAAACGTGAGAAATGAACATTTTGGCCTTTTCCTGTTTTCTCCTGGCGGCCCGCCAAGCTAAAATATTTACCGGTTTTCGCCTTCGATCTTTTGCGCATGCCTACCAGAACCCGACAGGCGAACACTGGTTAATTTTGAAGTAATTGTATATTCACCTCGAGTAAAATGTATACGTCGCCGAGATGATGCCATGACATCTTCGTGACTACGTGCACTATGACCGCGCACTATCAAGGCTTTTGTTAAAGATGTTCGTATCCCGTTTGGGCATCGCGATAAATGAATGGCGCTGTTCGTATACCATTCGTGCATTACGTGATTAATGAACGGCACTCGTTTGGGCATCGCGATAAATGAATAGCGCTGTACGTATATACCATTTGGGTATTACGTGATTAATGAATGGCGCTGTTCGTATACCGTTTGGACATAATGTGAAAAATGAACGGCGCTCAGACTAATATGGCTGCCTTTAGACTGGTGTTCTTGATGTTGTTCTGGACTCTATAACCATAATATGACCTATTTGGCTTGGTAGAACTTTACAAATTTTATTATTTGTATAGAACAGAAAATTTAATGAATGTATTTGAATAAACATAATATAACATTTCTCACATCAAACTATCTATTGATTTGTGATAAACATAGAGATAACAATTTATTCAATTGAACTGTATTGTAATCAAGCAATTATCAAACGAGATGTCCATACAATGACAAACATAGAAAAACTATAACAACACTAAAATTACAAAAAAAACGTATAATATAAAAGTTAGAATTATATCACAGACAACACTTACAAAACCATGGTTTATTGTGACAATTAATTTTCTTCACATGCCTCTTACTTACTAAATATATTTTAGAAACAAAGACTTGTTATTGATAGTATACAACTATAAAGTGCATTTTCAAATCGATTCTCCATGAAAGCTCGCTCAATGGGTTCTTGGTGGTATACAAAGAATAACATTAGAAACTATTGTACATCCTAATCATTTTTGTCCAAGAAACAAAGCAATTGAAAACAAAACAACTGAAAACAAAACAATTGAAAACAAAACAAGGCAAAATATATAACTTCACATGTGTGTCTACTTCCCGCCGTGCATGATGCACCAGGTAGGAATAGTGTTACTGGCCCGAACGTAGGCTGTTGCAAGTTGGGAATATATAAGATGTTGAGATACTTCTTTATATTTAACGGAACTTTCCTACAAAATATAATATTAGTCAAATACATTTTCTGAATTGGATATAAATTACTGAGTTATTCTTTCCGTTATCATTCATTTACAAAGGCAGGCAAGGATCCTTCGAGGTGGGATAAAGGATCTTCTGCTATGAAGAACAAGTTTGTTGTCTAAAATCACGACATCGCCTTTTTGCCATTTAAAAGCTATTGCAAGGGATTCGAACACGTCCTCTAAGCTTTCCATGGCGTAAGAAGGCATCTCACTTCCGTCCGGAAATGTCACGGCTTTTTTCCTGTCATTTCGGTCATCTTGCCAGCCAAGATAAGCAGCTAATACGGAATTAAACCAAGATTTCTTTCCTGTGCGGTCGTCAGTGCGGACTGCCGGAAGTGTTGCAGTACGTGTGCGCAAACAGCCATTCTGAAGCCATTCAAACGTTGTTCCCTGCTCGGCACATTTTCTCTCGACTTCTTTCTTGTCTGTTGTTTGGTACGTTGACTTCCAGCCGCGACCTATGGGAGAAGTAGGGTCGTCATCTTCTGGCAGCACCCGGTTATACACCACACCTTTTTCTTCAAGCTCGTCCACGAACAGTTTTTCTCTTTTAGCCATGGCTTTATATATCTCATTTGACAGTGCGAGTGGCGTTTCACCTCCAACTGTCGGTGCAACATCACAGTAAAAGAAAAGCGTGGATGGAAATGTCGGAACTTGTGCCATTTCGTGATGGAACGGTATGAGCTGGTCAGGAGGTGCTTCGTTCGCAGTAAACATATTTCCAGTAATGACCTTTTCGGGGGCCCCCCCCGGGGGGGAGGGGGGGGGGGTAGAAAAATTTTTAAAAGGCCTGAGACCTCGGGACGGACCGCCCCTTTCCGGCAAGTTGTATCTGACTGTATAGGGGGGGGGGGGGGGGGGGGGGGTTTTTTTTTGGGGGGGGGGGTTTTTTTGGACAGTGCTTCGTAGCCAAATATTTTTACAAAGGCGTTACAATCATATAATCAACTAAACAAGCAACACATGGACAATCTCCCTCCAGGGTACCGGTTATATCCAATGCAACGTAAGGTATATAGTCACAAATATATCAACCACCGTTCTACACGTCTTAGCGTGCTTAATATTGTATACACATTTGTTTTTGTAATTATAAATTTTGAAGGTCGATCAGATAATTCTATATCGGTATCATAAAATTTATAGGGGATAATCTAGCCATTTGATGCAGCAGATAACCAACCTATTCACAAATATAATAACTTGGATTTAAATGCTAATGTTCGAAATAATTGTCCACAAATTCAAACTTAAGTAATTTCTCTTTACTTTTTCGTTGGCAATTCGATCCCATTTCATAGTGATGCATTCATACAACGTTATTACAGTAGAGCGGTTTCAAAGAGTTTTTGTATTATACAGCATTAATTAGCCAAAATTGATACATTTTGACTAAAACTTGGAGGGCAAGACATTTTCAATTACAATGTTAGAAGATAAGCGGGAACAAAATAAGACACAAAGATGGTGAAAATGTCGATCAGATATGTAGATTAACACGTTAGTTTCTATGAACACCAAACTCCCTCCAAATGTTGAAAAACTCACGCCAGTTACACAGTCACGGCTGTGTGGACTAAGGTACTTGAAGCCTCAGCATCTTTGTCTTAGGATACACTTCGTGCTCAAACTTGGATTCAAACCGGGACCAGCCTTGACGGAGACACAGGCCCTGGTCACTGAGCTATCGATACCCACAAACACATTGCTTAACACATTGTATTAAGTTGAGAATACAGCACAAAACTTCAATTCTCCCTCATCGTAATAAGACAGATCCACCAGCGGTCAAGTGTGTACGCATGTATCCTAACCCAAACTCTGTTACTGACGATTCCCTTTTCAAAAAACATTCAATTCAATGATTTATTCATGATACCGTAAATAAACCTCATTGAATATTGCAGTTCTATATTTTGCATCCGAGAAAAGTGCAGTGCCAACCTCATGAATATTGCAGTTTCATATTTGGCATTCAAGAAAAGCGCAATGCCAACCTCATTGAAAATTGCAGTTCTATATTTGGCATTCAAGAAAAGCGCAATGTCAACCTCATTGAAAATTGCAGTTCTATATTTGACATTCAAGAAAAGCGCAATGCCAACCTCATTGAATATTGCAGTTCTATTTTTGGCATTCGAGAAAAGCGCAATGCCAACCTCATTGAAAATTGCAGTTCTATATCTGGCATTCGAGAAAAGCTCAATACCAATCTCATTAAATATTGCATAAACATGCGATTTCACAATAAAGTATGTTCCACCTAATTTTGGACTACTAGTTTCTTGTCGCTGTTGGATGTATTTTTGCTCTTTATAGCATATTTATATCTGGAAATTTAATATCTCCAGGCATCTTTTTCATGTTTCGATTATTTCTTACTAAAACGTCAAAATCCGCGTTTTTGTGATTTTCTCCTTAGGGCGTTATGCAAAGTGAAGTCGCGTTAATTTCCAAGATGGCGGCGTCCATTGCTGACGTTACCAGGGACGTACTCAAAATTACCAACGTCGAAAGAGACAAGTTTTTGCGGTGTTTATCTGTTATTTTATAAATGTATATATGGCGACCTGAACAAATCCGTATCAACTATTCAACGATTTTGGCATAACACCTTGCTTTAAATCACCGGCATCGTAGGATCAGCCGGTACATTTTCGTCATTGTGTAAGGGCCCTAAACTTTTAATTGTCGACATTAAACTTGTGAATCATACAGGCAATTTTCGGATCCTAGAAAAACATAAAATAAAGTATCTATTGTCGAAAAACGGCAAATATCAAATCTTGGTCACCCACTGATATAGACAATATATAGTATGTAATAAGAACCCCTCACTCAGGTGCGGACGAAGATTTCAGCTGTTTAAAGAAGGGGGTCTTTCTTTGGGAATCCACCATAACATTATGAGATCATGATCATATATTTTCAGAAATGAAAATTATTTATAAAACTTTTCTTTTATGAATAGATCTTTGAAAAAATAGGATGAATCCCTCAACCACGCGTCCTAGAATAGACACTGCAAGGCTGTCACTCCCGTAAAGGGAAATGTTTCAAGAATATGAGGATCTTACATGGACTACTGTGGAGGACTGGGTTGTTCCGACCAGAGGGAAAGCGGGGGGATAGGAGGAACCGAGCGAAGCATGTCTTGCATACTTTATTTGATTTGATTGCAGTTTCTACGAGAAAACCGCTTAATAGGCCCTACTATGTTGATTGGTAAATCAAAACTTCATGTTGATTAAATATAATTCCCCGCATGGAACCCCTTTGCGTAGGAAATTTGGTAGGTTCACACGTGAATTAACCACTGTTTATGTATCTAGCGCTAAAAACATAGTGCTTGATCGCATCCAAAACTGTACTTTATTTACGTTGTGAAACAAAAAAAATATTAATTAAATCCTAAACAGAAATTCTCCTGACGCACGTCCAGTTTACTTGATTAATGCGACTATGCCATCGACATTGACTTAATTATCTGGTTTTGTTTATACAGTGACGTCATTTATCAAGAGAAACTGTGACGTCATTTACCGCCATTTTTTGTTTTGAAAAACGTATGAATGCAGGTATGTTCTTTGAAATGTGAATACATTATGTTGCTATACATTTCTAAAATTTGATGCTCTTGCTTGTGACACCATAAAAAGCACCATTTCTTTTCGCAATCAACTCTCGCTTCAAAACTACATGGATATTCGTTACCAACAATTTTCGTAATTTGAACCGTTATTGCGTACCCTGAAAATTCGAACCATTCCTAAAAATGAAATTCCTGTTACATTAACTTGAAAAATATTGAAGTGGTGCTTTCTTATGAGACCTTAGTTTACATTTACGAAAAACATTACTATCTTTCACATATAAACCGCCGTGAAACGTATCTCCGGAAATTAAGCGTTCCAGGTACGAGTTGAATACACGAAAGTAGTTCGGACGCTGTCAAGTAAGCCCGAGATGTACTTTTCCTAGGGAAAGTATAGGCTGATCTCTTCCGTCCGTGTGCTGGGATCCGCCAGTACTTTCCCCGGGGGGTATGCAAGAACATCTAAACATACCACAGACGCACGCACACATGTCAACTATAATTTATTACTTAGAATATATTTTAAGTTAAAAGCGTATAAATTCTACGCGATCCGAAAAAGGTGTGTGTTCCGCACTTGTTGTGCCAGGCTATGATTATACGGTATACTAACTATGAAGTCTAGCAACCTATCCGTTTCATATAGTTTACTCAAAATCGCGCCAACCATTTTTTTTAAAGATAGTAGATCTACTTGTTAATAGTATTATTAATGGAAAAAAACTAAATATGTACGCGATGTTTTTACGCAGCGATCGAATCTTAAAATAGCTTACCATAAATCTATGGAACGCCAAATCTACATATACTCAAATATTTGAAGAGGTCTTTAAATATTTGGAGAGCTCTTCAAATAATATTAGAGGTCTCAATTTCAATTAGAGATATCTCCAAATAATTATAGCGCGCAAAAATTGTAATAGAGAGGTCTTTAAATAATTGGAGAGCTCTGTAATTCAATTATTGATATCAAAAATTGATTTAAAGCGCGCAATAAATGAATTGAAGACCTCTCCAATTCAATTGAAGATATCAAAAATTAAGGTGTATTTCAGCTATTTTAAGAGCTCTGTAATTGAATTGAAGAGGTCTCTAATTGATTTGAAGACCTCTGTAATTGTTTTATAGCGCGCTACAAATTAATTTACAGAGGTCTTGAATTCAATTAGAGACTTCTCTAAATCTATTTGAGCGCGGTGAAATTCAATTTTAGATATCTTGAAATCGATGTTAATACATGCCAAATCTACATATACTGAAGTATTTAAAGAGGTCTTAAAATATTGGAGAGCTCTGAAAAATATTTGGAGAGGTCTACAAATTAATTAAAGACATCAAAAATTCGCTTGTAGCGCGGTTTAAATCCATTGATTTAGAGACATCTATAATTCAATTGAAGAGGTCTCCAATTGAATTAGAGACCTCTGTAATTGTTTTACAGCACGAAGAAATGAATTAATGATATCAAAAAATGATTTAGAGAGGTCTCTTATTCATTTATACTGCGCTTCAATATAATCCATATACAACCTTGAAATAGAGAGCTCTCAAATAAAAGAATTGAAGCGTGGTACAATTCAATTATAGACCTCTCAAAATCAATTTTTGATATCATTAATTCATTTCTTGCGCGCTACAAAACAATTATAGAGGTCTACAATTTAAATGGAGACCTCTTCAATTGAATTATAGATGTCTCCAAATTAATGGATTTAAACCAAGCTACAAACGAATTTTTGATATCAAAAATTGATTTATAGACCTCTCCAAATATTTTACAGAGCTCTCCAAATATTTGAAGACCTCTTCAAATAATTGAGTATATGTAAATTTGGTATGAATTCAAGACATCTAAAATTGAATTTCACCGCGCTCAAAATGATTTAGAGAGGTCTCTAATTGAATTCGAGACCTCTGTAAATTCATTTGTAGCGCGCTATAAAACAATTACAGAGGTCTTCAAATCATTAGAGAGACCTCTTCAATTCAATTACAGAGCTCTTAAAAACAGCTTACATACACCTTAATTTTTTATATCTTCAATTGAATTGGAGAGGTCTTCAATTCATTTATTGCGCGCTTTAAATCAATTTTTGATATCAATAATTGAATTGGAGAGCTCTCCAATTATTTAAAGACCTCTTCAAATATTTGAGTATATGTAGATTTGGCGTTCCATATAAATCTAGGATCAATTCAAATAACAAGTAAAAGGATTGTTACTAAATCTGGAAGTTCAGTATATATCAGTAAGACTAGCATGATCATATGTGTTGTAGTTTGTCGTGACTATGAGTAAAGGAAACAGTTCTCGATACAAATTGTACTATCATCTTTGTCTAATAGACTACGTAACCGTGTAAGCTTCATCCACGACCAAAGCCCTTTACATTCTCGTGTAAGCTTTATCGACGACCAAATGCCTATACAGTACTATTAGAATATTTTGTGTTTTTTCAATTTATTTAGCTACCAGTATGCGTCGGATCCACTCGTGTCGCCTAGATTTGTTATTCATACTACGTCATCTAATAAATACGTCATGAGCAAGTTTCGGAGAATTGAAATCTATGTTGTCGTTTTAAGATCAATGGATCTAGATCTAGGTCATTACTGCCTGAAAGAAAATAAAGGTTTTATAATGGAATATCATTATGGAGTGTTCAGGGTTATACTGTGGCATGCATGTTGGGCCACTGTTTAAATGAATGCGTGTTTCACTTGCATGCTATGCTACTTCACATGAAATTCAACAACTGCTAAAGATTTTTCAAAATGTTTATTGCTGTCATGACTCATGGACTGGAGTAAATCTGAGATGTGTGACGGACTGTCAGACAGTACGACATTAGCCTAGGCTAGGAATCATTTTGAAAGCAGGAATTATTAGGTAAATCTTTTTCATTCTAGATCTAATTAGATTTTCAACATTTTTTATACATTTCAACGTTACTTTTGTTATTACATGTATAAACCTCATTATTAATAACCATGCATCTAATTGTAATATTGAAATGTCCCCCGAACATTTTATTGAAAAACACGAACTTTGGCGTAACTTCTCTATAACGGAAGAGTAAACGTCAATAGCGTCCAATGTAAACAATGGCGAGTCTCCATAGAAAAATAAAAATCGGCATCTTTACGAAATGACGTGATTGTTTCAAAAACGCTTAAAATTCCCGAGGGTGACTTTTTTGTTGATCACAAAACATGTAAAATTTATACGAAAACCGTTCATGTTTTCAGTTCAGGTCAAAGTAGGGGGTCCAAAGTGGAATCGAACATACTTTATTGATCTATATTTATTTAAATACCCGATACTGAAAAAGGACCGAAAAACAGTTAATGCAGACCGAAAACAACATTTTTTCTCAAAATATAATGTATAATTTATAATTTAACTTTAAAATAAATGAAGGACATTGTAAATAGTCAATCACAACTAGCGATATAATATTATCATTGGAAAAACAAGCTGTTGTTCGATCTTTTTGGTCATTATACTTGATTTGTAATACATTTTCAAATTTCTTCAAGAATGAGAATAGACAATAAAATACTCTTGCGTTTTCAGTTTTTCTTGAATGGGTTAATGATTTAATTAAGTACGTACATGTATATAATTCATAACTATCTACTTTCTCGGCCAGTGAATAACTCTCAATACTTCGAGTAGCATATTTATAAGAAAAATAAGGATAAACATTTTGTTTTCCTGATACACATGTCGCGATAGGAGACACATTTGATAAACGACCGCTTAGCTCAGTCGGGAGAGCATTAGCACAAATTTGCAAGGGAAGTTACAATGGTTCCCGGTCAAGGTCCTGTTTTTACCTCACCTTGTGACATTTGGCGCCTTCCGCTTGAATTTTATTTTACTATAAACTCTAGCTATATCTAAGTTGACTGTTGAATGATAAACATTAAATGCCTTGGATGTAAAAGTCACCTTTTTTCGAAAAACATATCAAATGTCTTCGCAGTTGCAGTCTAATCAGAAGCGATATTTTAAACATTTTGACAGGAATGTCATTGTAAGGAACAGTAAAATCATACATTCCATCTTTAGAAAATCTCCTTTTGTTTTTACAAGTCTTGTGGCAGAATAGCTTGGTGCTGCTCGTTTGGCGGCGCTGGGTTTATGTCACGGGCTTATGAATCGGTACTGCTTCAGTCCGGCTTACTGCTTCAGTCCGCCTTTGACTAGTTCTATACTACTCAACAAAATTCATCGGAACAACCCACTGAATTTTGAGATTAAACTTGCAGGTATAACATAAATTATATACTGCTGCAGTGATCAGGTGCAGTTAAGGATATACAGTGTATATAAATCTAGATCATTAAGTCATTTGTTTGCATCTTACAAGCAACGTATATCAAGTCAAATAGACTTCAGTTGGTTTTAATTAGCAAAGATTTATTAAATCTTTTCGGTCATAATATAATTTTGAAAGGATAAGCGCTGAATTAATAAGGAACAGGGTTTGTTTCGCTCACAAGCATTATAGCATTGTAACCAATCTCTAAATAGGAAATGGCCGCTGCATTGAAAGTTCTCAAAATCAGTTGGTGAGGACTTTCTTGTTAAAGTATTGAAAACGAAATCCATTTTTGATTCTATCGCACTAACTTTAAACAATGCATAGAGGATAAGCTTGAGACCTGCGCACAACACTTTATTTAAGGGTGATTTCTCAAATTCAGATGTTCTAATGTCATTTTGGGGAACTGGGTAAGGTGTTTACTGTATTATTCAGTATTCAAGTAATGAGTATGCATTCAGTTAACAATTTTAAAATGCTCTTAATCAATTAATTCAAAAATTGATTTTGACATCAAACCTTCATTAGTAATGCAACTACAAGGTGTGATCAAGAATTAACCGGATTGTTGCTTTATTTCTTTATTTACTCAATATTTTAGCATACAAACTTTAAATCGTGATACTATTTTTCACAAAATGATAATTTTCTCAGAAACACGGAAAACTATTTTCTCCGTTTTTATAGTAACTGACTTACAGCTGACCGTGGAGCGTGACTGAATAATCAGTAATTAGTAAAGATGCATGTACATTGTACATTTCTTGTGTTTCTGATGCGACACTTCGAGGTCATTACCTGCCTGATGTAACATAAATCATTTTACAAAAAATCACTGTCATGCTCGTTTTTGTTAGAACAAAACAGTATACGACAAGCTGAAAAGAATTCCTAAAATAGCGATGTTAGAATCACATAAATTGCGCACTTTTATTAAATTTTACTACTACTGTAACTTGAATACTCAACTACAAAAACGCTAGAGATGATCAAATGACATCTGCAGAACAGACCCAGCCCCATTCATAATGTGCATGTTAGAATTTGTCGGACGCAACGTTGGTTTCAGTAATCAAGGATGTTGATAGTGACAAGTGAGTCTATATGCGAGGGATTTGGAGATTTTTGGTCAAACTGGGTTTAGTTATGGGACATTGTATAGTATATTGAACATTACTAAAACCGTTTTCAAATAAAACTTCAGCACCAAACAAATAAATAGAAAGTAGTTTACCAAGTACAGCACAAGCAAACGATAATCTGAGCTCGTTGACGCTCACCGCTTTGATGTTACATGTCCACTACTTTTGAATCTTAAATGTTTTTGTACTAAAGAATGAAATTTGCACGGACGGCCAAAAAGAGATTGAACATGGATTTGTGTGATTTTTATCGTGCTACTGCAGTATATGTCGTAGTAATGGACACAGACCGGTTAATTCTGGATCACACCTCGTATTTGTAAACTTCTTAACACACGGGATAGCTGCTTGATAATTATCAGCTTTCTAATTTGTTACGGACAAACGTACTATTGTACCGTAAGGAGCTTTTGTATTATCATACATAAAATCAATTTAGGACCAAAAGGTACCACATTGTCACGTGGTACATTTTGTGATTAATACTATGTAAATGCAATTAGGAAAACAAGGTTCCAAATGACAATTGGCACTTTTTTGCATTCATAAACAAATTGAGAAAAAATGTTTGGAGTAAAAAAGTGCCACATGTCATATGGTACCTTTTTCCATGTTTAATCTCAAGAAACTGTTTAATGCTAAAAAGTACCATAACACAAAAATAATTAGATATGCATAGTTAATCAGGTTAGCCATGTCACACTTCTTGGGTATATAAAACTACACTATGTCTACGACCTTGTAAGATTTTATTGCAATATGTTCATTTTCCGATAAGTACTAGCAGGTACTTCCTTTAAATGCGTTTTTCTCGAAAGCATAAAAATTGTACTTGACACCTTATCGCACTTAGGGTGCGATATCAATTATTAATTGAAACCATATAACCACTTATGTATATATTTATAAAATCCTGTCTTAGACTTACGTGTCTGTGCATCTTTTTGCTTTTTGTGCACGATGGACTAAAAAAAACACTTGAAGCGTCTTTTTTCACGATTTTTTATTGGCAGTTCCCGTGTTTCTCGTGCATATGTGTGATGAATAAGGACATATGTTAGGCTTTAAAGTTACTTATAATGACGAACACTATTATGCTACTAATAAATGATCATACACACATCATCCATTACAAATGACTAGATCAGCATGTACAAGGCCATTGTGATTATAAACACAAATCGAATAGCAAATCAATCTTGATATATGTACACAAATGACTAGATTGACAACTTTTCCTGTCCACTTAAAAATCATGTACATAAACGTCATTTATTTAACGAGAAAAATGATGCTGCTAATAAAAGTTCACAAACATATAGGTGAGGCATTAAACTTGCCATTAACAACGCGCCAACAGTCAACCAGGCGAGTTGCGCCCCACCCTAGTAACACAGGAAATGCTAAGGGTTTAGTTTACACTAATTTATTTTAGCTCGATTGTGAAGAAAGCTTGTAGCTTATCGAGTCACTCTCGAGTCCGCTTCCTGGAAAAAACAGTACTGGTGTCATATGAGGAAGTACGGTCGTGACCCCAGTTGGGCTCGAACCCGCAACCTCCGGGATGAGCGGCCGACACCTTAACCTCTACACCACCGCTCCCCTCAAAGGATTTGCATCATAAACACTCGACTTCTGTACGGTATCATAACCGATTCTACAGATACTATGATAAACTTAAAAGAGCCACTTAACAGAAAAACAGTAAGCAAAAAAACAATGCACATTCTGGGGGCATTGTACAGATAAACCCTGTTATTATGCGCCAATATTGAACTGGCACTCATGAATATTTCGTATGTGGTCGGTATGTGGTCGGTCATCTTCGGATAAAAATATAACAAATGATTGATATAAAATATCAATTTCGTAGTGTACCAGATATCGCATTCCGCAATGGTGTAGTGGATAAGGCATTTGACTACCAATCTAGCGTATGCAGGTTCGAGTCATGCTTGATTTTTTGTATTACCTTTTTTTTAATCGTTTCGTTGCATTAAATGTATTCACTATAGTCTTTGTTCAGCACGGGGTTTCAAGATTTTTTAATGACTATTTGAGCATTCTTTCTCCGTCGTCCTGCATACATTTGTATTTAGAACTGAAAATGCCGACGAGCAAATCATCTTGAAAAACAGATGCGATCTAAAGATAAGATAGCCTCGGCTAATATATCGAAGAACTTCGAAGAAAATGCCATGAATATCAATAGTAAGTATAAGTACATAAAAAATAAATACAGAAAACAAAGCAAAGTTAACCAACAATCACAGAATATATAAAAGCAAAAATGGTGCTTAAGACAGTGTCACAAATTAAATAGAAATAGCCATTCTCTTAAAAAATAATAAAAGTATATGTGCAGGATTCGAACCCATGAAACCTTGTATACAAGTAAGACATCTTACCATTACGCCACTGTCTCTGCGGTGTGAACTTTAGTCGGTCAAATGTATTTGTTCGATATGGTAATCAATTGAAACAACGAAAACACACCCGATCATAACCGAAGATATTGGCGAAGATTAATGAGTGCCAGGTAAATATTGTCGCACAATACTGCGTAACCTATAATAAATAATGATATGCAACTTAAAACTAGCAGCATGCAAAATGTTGAAAGCAGCCTGCTACTGTTCTTCCAAATCAACAATTGCCTAGTTATAGTCTCAATACCTCTTGCTCAAAATCCCGTAAACGATGAAGAATGATACATCAGCTGCACATGCTGAACTTTGTTGATACCAGGCTATATACACAACGGACGACGAAAACTAAATTATACCGTATTCTTTGTATAAACAGCCTTCTGCCGACCTTCCACATAATAAAGTTTAGCAACTACTGACGGTAATTTGTACAGAGTTGATGTAAAATAAAAATTGCAGAAAGCAGCAGTCGATACTAGATCGGAACATCTTGAACAAATCATTTTGCTAGATTGTAGCATGAAACTAATGTTTACAATCAATAGTAAAGGCAATAGAAGACAAATGTTAAGGTGCACCTACATGTACAAGTAGGCAATAACTGACCACCTATATGACTAAATCACATCACTTGTCTGTAGAACAATAGCTTATCAATAACTCAACTTAAAGTGTTTACAAATGAAATGCAAAAAATAGAAACAAACTATTTTAGATGTTAGCAGCCATATGCTGGACTTTCAACGAAATGTTAGCACATAAACATAATATACAACAATATCTTTATAAGCGTGTTACATAGTAGTACTCTATAACTTATCTAATGTGGTTAATTATGGTAACTGTATGACTGGTAAACGAAAATAACTTTGCAAGACATTTAATTTCCAGCGATCCATTAGCTTGAAAGCATCTTCAGAATGACCTGATATTGCAGCATTTGTTGCAGCTCCAAAACTGAACGTAATAGGACACTTTTCCAGAAACTGACATGACGCACTAAAGATACAATGTAGCTATAATTTTGTCGTCGCAACAATGCACAAAACATGGTGGCTGTGTTTATACTTTCGGAGTGTCAGCACAATACCACGGATCTCTCCATTTGTCTCTGTCAAGTGCAGCTTATTAAACTGCCACACAAACTGACCGTTGTGTCCCGATTTGAACAGATCCAATTCATAGTAAAACATGAAAAATAAGGAGACATATTGATGCAAAGGATACCCTTTTATAATAGCATGGCATGTTTTTGTGTCAATAAAGCAAGTGAAATTGGCAGCTGCTGATCTGTACTTAGTTGTACTGACTAAGTTATTTGCCCGATTTAGAACTTGTTTTACAAAGAAGAAGTCGGTTAAACCCGACTGACCAAAGGGTTGTGTATAAATGTAATAACAGAAACACGTGATGCTAAAGTATTATTACGCTAACCACATGAAGTCAGAACAGAAAGGAAATTAATCAGATTTAACACTGAGTTACTGCAGTTATAACTTATTTGAATAACATAATCTTCCATAAGCTTCCTTGTTAGTTATGTTACTGATGGCATGAGAAATAATGGATTTAGTCTTGACCCTTAGATCTCATACTAATAGGCCGGCACCATTAGGGGAGTCAAGCGAGCGTGTGGTGCTTCCTTAAAAGCTTTCTGAAATTCAAAACGTGGCAAACTGTCAACTATCGTATTTGAGAGCACTGGTATGTGACGAGTTTTACACAGAATATTATATTTGATAGAGACCAAAACTAAATGTCTTAACCAGCGCATTATCACAAGATTTTCTCAAGAACAGTTGTCTCATTATCAGAGTGAAAAGTTATTTTATGATTGGCCAAATTTTGCACCAAAACATCTACCGTCATAACAGTCGGAATAAGTTCCATTATGTTAGTATTGAAGACTCGAAAAGAGTCTGGCCACTTTACCGCACCCGGAACCAAACACCGCAGCACAACCAACAGTTGATGCAGCATCTGTGTACAAATTTAGCATGCTAGCATCTAATCACTCATCATTTTAAAACATGCAACAAAGAACCGCGTGTCGGTGTATATCATTTGTAGGCCGACCATAGCATCTTTAGTTAGGCGAATAACGGTAACTGTTGGAACCGTACCTCCGATCGGAGTTAACTTCAATACCGTATATAACCGGACAGCTTGATGGATATACAGTTCTCTGTGGCTTGTATAGACATTTTGACGTGCCTAGAGACTTCCAAAGCAATGTTGAAAAAGTACCATATGTATAATCCTTGAAATATTTAGACTCCACGAATAAAGTAATGGCTCTTAGTTGCATTCAATCTTGATTCCATGATACAAATGTATAGTGTAAATGATTTCTAAACCGAGTAAAGATTTGTCAAGAGATGTCAAGCCCCTTTGCTAAACACGCATCTATGCAGTATTCTGTCTTTTCTCAAGTCAAACGCCTTCTTTGTGAATAGGGACTAGTCTAAAGGTATTTTCAATATCCTTGCTATACTACACGCCGGGCAAAAAGCTTATTACTGTTTCTTCAACTATTTCAATAGTTAGGCCCGTATTCTAAGTCAGAACTCAAACTCATACTCCACTTGAACTCACTGGAGGAATGCTCAAGGAAAGCTCGAGGAACACTCAATTGAGTGGCTGTCAAGTATAGAATCGGTATTCATATTCGCCACTCAACCTTGACTTTATGGAGTATACTTGAAGTTGACTTACTACATGCATTCAGTAGGCAAAGCGTATTTTTTCACAGACTTGGATCTAAATTAATTAAAGGAATTGGTGAAAAAGAAAGTATCTGTCATAGAAAACAAAGGATGTTGAATATATTAGTAAAACAAATCGGAGTTGCACACTGCTTGCTTGTTAATGGAAAAAAATAATTTTACGGTACATTTCAACTACTGGACCACTTGTATTATAATGCAAAACAATGATTGTATGCAAGGATTTATTTAGATATTTCTGTCTTTAACTGAAAATATAAATGTTGCCTTTTATTATTCATATTTATCACGGTCGAAATAATGCAACCCTATCGATAGATGTATACCACCGGTGTATAAAAAACATACAATACATGCATTAATGCTATTTTAGTAAACTTTCGAAATTGGTTGTTATTAGAAAATAGAGCGACAGATTCCTTAGATGGAGTATGTGTCAAAGAAAAGTCACAGCGACTTCCTAAATCCCTTCTATCGGCTCAAGTACTGGTCAGAACTCAAGGAAGCAGTCATTTACAGAACTTAATATCAGTTGCAAGAACTTGTTATACAGTCGCTTTAACATTTAATAATTAAGTCTAAATGAAATACTATACAGTGTAACTTTTTAAGCGATCACCTGAAGGACAAGTAAATTGTTAAATTGTTAATAAAACGATCTCTTAGTACAACATATTTTGTCCTTGAATGATTCAGGTTGGGCTCAAAATAGCGGTCCCATAATGCAACAGGTTTATCATCATCATCATCATCATCATCATCGTCATCATCATCATCATCATCATCATCATCATCGTCATCATTCTTATTTATAGTCAGCAAGGTATGTAAACAAATAAACGCTAATGCGAACCTTTGAACCGACCGCGCAGGTGGTGGCGTATAGTGGCATTGGTGAAAAGTTTGCAAATGAGACAACAATACGTCTATAGTGCATTTGTTTAAGCATATTTAGTTAACTCTAGCATAACCGGGGAATACACAATCAATACTTCCAATAGCGCCTGGTAATCCCCCAATTTCTCGAAACTTCCTTTGCACCTGAGAACAATTCTGTTAGATTGGAAATATACTGCTGTTGAAAAGCAACTGCAGCAGAGACACGTCGATTCTGGATTGTGCGATAAACAGAAATACATCTACTTACTGTTATCAGCATCTGGCCAGGAATGCCTCGGTTTGTAATAACATTTAATTAATTCCAATCTGTCCAAAAATAAATATGACACCATGGGATTAATAAAACTTTTGAAGCGTGGGTTATCCCCTCCCACCCCCACACCCCCTGCCTACCCCGGGTGACAAAATTTTGTCACCAGAGTACATCTAGGGCCATCAATTATACAAATGTATTAAACTTTCGCTAATCAGCTAATTTTAGCCATGTGATGGAATTCTGGCAGCAGAGACAATCTTGTACAGTCAAAGATAATATATTTATTTTTGTACCTTCTGTGTCGATAACATGTGTAATTAATGCAAAATGGGTAAAATGCGAGTTGATAACCTAGGCATATGAGCGAGATCCACATGGCAAACATTTATACACATGTATCTTGTATAATAAAAGGCTGATAGGTGAAAATTTTAACTTCAAAAATATCGTATTCACAAACAATACTTGAGTGCATCTGAAGTGACCGTGATGGCCACTCAACAAAACCTAACTTTTTGGAGTGAACTCCAGCGAAACTAACCTTTATGAATACCAACTATGACTCACCTGAGCGATCCATGGTACCGTTAGGCAATTACACCTACTTACAACTACTTAACTCACTGAGGGTTAGTTTGAGTTTCGACTTAGAATACGGGCTTAAGATATTGAACTACCGTGTACCCTCTGTCGGTAGAGTCATTGACCTAACGGCTTATTGGGAAGAATACATCATGCATTAAACTGATTTACCATCTCCTTCAGGTACTAAAGCTAAAGCCGAACGGATAAAATTTGCAGGTTCAATAGAAAAAGGAACGACAATTCGCCCTTGTCTAATCTCTTCGTAGATTTTTTGTGTGGACTGTTTGTTACTTAAGCAGAAGGTTGATTACGAGAAGGGAAATAAGTTGACTATTTGAATTATCTGGTATTGGTAGGCTTGTCTGCAGGCTTGTTGACTTTGTAACAATGCCGACCTTTGTAACAATGCCGACCTTTTTTCACCTCCGATTTTTAGGTCAAAGTTGCGACCTTTCTCAAAAGCTCGATATGCATGACCACAAAGGCAAGTCCTGTGACTGACTGTGTAGCCTGAAATTACGATCATAGAAATTGAACGTAATCACCCAATACCTTTTCATGCTCAATAATCATTGGCATATACGATAACAAACCTGAAGCCTCTTGCTGATAGTTGACAAGGCGTTCGTATAATCCACTGTCATACTGAAAGGTTCCTTTTATCTGCTTTTAAGGTGAGATAATTCTCTAGCAGCCGATATAGTTGAAGAGTGCATTCGCAACCTTCATTTCTTTTTAGCAGGTCGGACATTTTGATAAACTCGTTTTGCCAGATAGTCTGTTGTAGGTTCCCTGGCATAACTGCACGGGTGCATAAATGCTACGGGTTGGTCCTCCTCTTCGTGGCAGCCGAGGATGTATCAAAATGGTTCTTAAAAGCAAACAATGCGTTTTGTGTGCTTGTATTCTCTTTTTATACTATGCAATAAAACAGAACACAAAATTTATTTATTCACTCACTTTTTTTCAGCACGGGGTTGTAACAAAGGCAATCAACATACAATTTACTTAGGCCCCGGTACCAGATGTTTATACAATGTGCATATTAGCCTTATACAATCATAATACTACATGTTGTACAATGAAAAAACTACCTTGCATTACATTGCTAATTCTGCATGATTAGGCGGGGGAGAGGGAATGTTCGTTTTATAACAAAATTAAACTGTCTTTATGATGGTTAACATATTTTAAAAAACAATCGTACATTTAATGAGTAATGTATTGTCTTTCTTAAATCTGCGGAAAGCCCCTGTTACTAATTTTAGCAATACGATCAGTAAGTAAGATTTATATTGATTTAAGAAGAATGTAGACAGGCTTTATGAATGAAATTCTATAGTATATAGTTACTCATCTATGATATCATGATAATATCAATTGTTTTGTGTTATTGTGACCTCGTCTACAATTGATTGGGGTATAAATAAAAACAAAAGCTGAATTAATGTTAAGCAGATTGACAAGACATTGTTCTAATACCTACTGGATTTCTACTTAGACAACTCTGTATTTGACTCTTGAAAATAATTACAGTGTATTAGATAGTGTCGCCCTGAGACTATTTTGCCACAATTACTTTAATGACATTCCTATCACTAAGATGTGTCCCGTTCAATCTGCATGTTTCGATCGGAAGTCTGTGATTTAAATATCTAGACTCAGACTAATTTTCCAGTTAAGGGCTATCCTTAAAAGGCATTTGTTCGACATCTATACGCATTTATTTGTAGACAATTACATGGCTACTCAAAATAATATCATATATGCATTATGCAAATATGCCTCAGCATATATCATATATATCATTATGTAGACAATTACATGGCTACAAATAGAATTTGATACCACCCTTGCTGCGTAAAGCAAATATGCCTTACGTATATAATCAAATTGAGACAATTACATGTCTCTACACTCACTGCAAAAATTCACTTATCACTGATAATACGCGAGTTTAATGAAGCTCATCTGTGTATACAAGAAGCAAAATAACAACAGGATATGAATAGTCTTCGGAAAAAGGGGCCGAAAAGAACCTGCGTTTAACACATGTTTCCATTTATAGCTTTTGTTCAGGAAATAAGGAAAATGTCTTAACATACCACAATCGTATAATATATACAAATTTCAATGGTTGTCAAATATGTATCAATATAAATCAAGGGAGGTAACGGCAGTAAACCTAATAAATATGTACTACCCCGGTTGCTCTACCTCTATTCACCCTTTTTTCAGGGGAGATAACAACTACAAAATGTCGGTTACTCGCCCCTTAGTCACATATAACATGTCTATATACAAATGTTATATACTGCCGAGTGCTGCCAACGCACGACCATTATAATGCAGTTCCGTAAACTTAATTTTGTATTTTATATCAGCAGACAAATGAATGCCATCAGGGCAAAACCAGTGTCACATGCCTCTGTGTTTCCAAAAATAAAATAGGCAGAACAGCTGTGGCAACCAGAGATTCCGTGGCGATATTTGCGTCTGCGTCTGCTAACCTGTCATAGTAGTCAGAATATGGTTCAAAGCTACGTGGCATACATTGCAGTATACCCACCTAGTTCACTTGCACATCATCAATTAGGTAGGCTGAATAACTAACATTTAATGCAAACTGATTGGCAGAAAATGAAGGATCACAAAGTTCATTTGAACCGATGCCAATCATTACTAATGATGTGCCGGCAGCAAAGAACTTGTCTCACGAATGTAAACAGTTAGTAACGAAAGTCCCAAACCCCGAAACCCGTGTAGTTGAAGCGTGTAAAGTCATGCCTAAATTGTGTGTGTGTGGTGGGGGGGTTGGGGGGCGGGGGGTTGGGGGAGGGTGTATGTACCCGTTTTTATTAATGAACGTAGGCTTCTGACAAAACTGTGCCCATAGTTGTACCTCGCTTTACATTATGACAAGTGTGCAACAGAAACTCAAGACATATCATATTCAATACGATACATTTCAAAAATGAAGTTTGATCAAATTACTCAGCTGCTATACGTCTTTAGCATAGGAACTTCACAAAATTGTTGAAAAAATTATCAACTTCTTGACGTTCTCTTTGTTTACTATGGCTGTTGCGTCCTGGGCGATCACGTGCCAAGCACGTGCGTCATCGTTAAAGGAATCGCATGTCTGAAGAAATAGGTTAAGGAGCACTAAATAATTCAATCAGAAGCTCCGAAAAATGATTCAGGAAAAGCGACTCAACATTATTATCTTCGCCTGAACTGGTAAAAATCAAACCCGGGACCCCTCCCCCCTCCTATCCCGAGGCTGGTTTGAATACTCTGAAGTTTTCAAGATCATCGTGTCATAGAAATATGGTCAATATGTAATTTAACATGTATCCCTTTTTTATAACCATTCCGTCACTTGTATTGTCTTAATGTTTAAATGGATTTGTGTTTAAGCATATCGTCTCAAATGTTTATGCTTTGGGTTTCGTAATGATGTTATCATGCTTATTTCTATGATGGTCCAAATATAATACGCCATATGTATATTCAAACATCTGCACATTAAGACCAAAATCGTAATAACAATAATATTAATCTAGGAGTTTGAAGTGAAGATTATTGCTTCATTATCGTAGTAACAAAGGATCTTATAAAAGAATAAGAGAAACACGAAGAGTTCTATTATTAGTCACAGACAAACAACATAACTGAAACTCTTCAAAATTATTAAATGATCCATGCTAATTTATTACAATATCATTTCTATATTAATTTAACAAAACTATTTATCCAAATAGCCCAAATGTAAACTGAAGTAGAATTAAACTTCTAATATACATAATTAGGAAGAAATATTACATTTCAAAGCAAGTACCGATGGAGCGAACAATCGCGTTATTCAGTATGAAATAAAATCTTGCATTTATTTTTGTGATGCGTATTAATCAAATGTTTTCAATCACACGTTCTTTATTGTGCTTGATTTTTAACCTTGTATCCACAATTGAGCTGATGTATTTTTATTGATTCACATACACTACGTCATGTAATCATTAAAAGAACAATAACCAATGTTAAAGTTGTAACGGGCTTGGACGTACGCCAATACTTAAATTAAACCTAACGCACAAGTTTGTATTGCATTCAAATTTATTTTTGACGTATCTTCTTTAAGATATGACAGATTCAATGATGCGTGATTAAAATCAATACACAATGGTATACACCGAAACTATTATATTGTACAAGTTTTCTTACAAAATCCCATTGAAAAAAGTGTCATATGAGGCTTTGTAGACCTGGGGGCCGTTTTATCAACAAAGGCGTAACTTACGCTAGTTTTCTGGCGTTACATAAACTTACGCATTTTTTTACGTTTTGCGCAAAGCGTTTTATGAAACACATTTTGAATTGGCGTAAATCGCACTAGCGTAACTTTGGCGTAAATCGTAAAGAAATGCGTGACACAGTCAACAGCACCTGTTTCCGGTGACGTCATTTTACCGCAAAAGTGTCAACTTGCATGGCCGCTAAACTGTCAAATAAAAAAATCGCCAGAAAAGAAAGATTACCTTACTGGTATAGATCAGAAAACAACTTTGTCATTGGAATTTCCTTTCTTTTACTAGTATTCATGAACACAAGTTCACGAAATTAACAGAATTAGTTACCAAAACAAGTAAAATGTCTGTATTTTATTGACCTTGTACTGCATTTTCGGACATGATTACATCTAAATACAGATGTATGTGCGTGCCCACTCTGTATGCGTGGGAGGAGTTGGTGGGTTTAAAATCAGACCACGTCATATCAAAAGGGCAGTGACGACCGTGGTTTAGTATTAAATGTAAATTAAACATAAAAGAAAATAACTTTGCAATACAGTTTTTGAAGAATTTGCTGCATAATGCATTTCTTTCAGACTATACTTACACACTGACATTTTCAATGTGATACATATATCTATATTTACATTTGTAGTTTGGTACATCTTGCTTGTTTCAGTTTTCATTACCTTTCTTCATGTATCTTTATCACTTATACACAGCAAATATTATAAATAAGAAATGATTGTATAAAAAAGCATACACAAATATAGTGACAATAAGGGAATATAGGAAGAGTATTTCTTCATCAAGTGAATCAGTGCCTGTGTTGTGTTCAGCAACATGCATCAGTGATTTACAACTACAATCACTTGTCAGTCTATTCTTTAAAAGTTCCAGAAAACTACTTGGGTCTGGACAGTATTTGGAAATCATACTTTACCTTTATAAAGTATTTTAGCGTGGAACGCAGCACACTCCAGAATGACGAGCATTGTCATTAGAAATTACAGGAGTGCTCCAATATACTGATGCTAACAAACATGCTGTTTATCTACTCCTATCTAGGTGATCTAGATATTTACAAGCCAATAAAATATTTCAAATGGAAATTAATGAATAATTCAGGTAGAATGATACTTCTTCCACCGGAACTTCCTCGCAGTATCTTCTAGGTAAATGTCAAGTTGGCCGAGTTGTCATTAACCACTGACCAAATATTCTAGGTTTACAAGAGTTGTGGCTCTAGTATATATACTTCAAACACAAACTAGAGCTATCACTAAATGTGATTAATACCCCCAAAAGACTGCTTTATAAACTGAGAAAGTTCGTAGTAACAGAATACCTTGCAAACAAACTAAAAAGAGATATTGTTCTTGGCAATAACTCTGTAATTTGTCAAGATAGAGTTATGGTTCGTGTACACTGCACTTCCTCTCATTGTGCTTCTTCATTGTATGAAGTTGTATTGAATTACAACCAATAGTTTTCGAATAATGCTCCGTACAAGTAAAAGTAACAAAGGGCAATAACTCTGAAATGAGTCAAGATAGAGTTATTGTTCTTTCGCACTGCACTTCCTGTCATTGTGCTTGACCATTTTATGAAGTTGTATTGAATTCCAACCAGAAGTTTTCGAACAATGCTCCGGACAAGGAAAAGTAACAAAGGGCAATAACTCTGTAATGAGTCAAGATTGAGTTATGGTTCCTGTGCACTGCACTTTCTCTCATTGTGCTTGACCATTGTATGAAGTTGTTTTGAATTCCAACTAGTACTTTTCAAATTATGCTCCGGACAAGGAAAAGTAACAAAGGGCAATAACTCTGTAATGAGTCAAGATGGAGTTATGGTTCTTGTGCACTGCACTTCCTCTCAATGTACTTGACCATTGTATGAGGTTATATTGAATTCCAACCAGTAGTTTTCAAGAAATGCTCTGGAGAAGAAAAAAATAACAAAGGGCAATAACTCTGAAAATACTCTAGATAGAGTTATGGTTCTTGTACACTGCACTTCCTCTCATTGTGCTTCATCATTGTATGAAATTGTATTGAATTCCAACCAATAGTTTTCAAGTCATGCTCCGGACAAGGAAAAGTAACAAAGGGCAATAACTCTGTAATTAGTCAAGATGGAGTTATGGTTCTTCTGCACTGCACTTCCTCTCAATGTGCTTGACCATTGTATGAAGTTGTATTGAATTCCAACCAGTAGTTTTCAAGTTATGCTCCGGACAAGGAAAACTAACAAAGGGCAATAACTCTGTAATTAGTCAAGATGGAGTTATGGTTCTTGTGCACTGCACTTCCTCTCAATGTGCTTGACCATTGTATGAAGTTGTATTGAATTCCAACCAGTAGTTTTCAAGTTATGCTCCGGACAAGGAAAAGTAACAAAGGGCAATAACTCTGTAATTAGTCAAGATGGAGTTATAGTTCTTGTGCACTGCACTTCCTCTCAATGTGCTTGACCATTGTATGAAGTTTTATTGAATTCCAACCAGTAGTTTTCAAGAAATGCTCCGGACAAGGAAAACTAACAAAGGGCAATAACTCTGTAATTAGTCAAGATGGAGTTATAGTTCTTGTGCACTGCACTTCCTCTCAATGTGCTTGATCATTGTATGAAGTTGTATTGAATTCCAACAAGTAGTTTTCAAGTTATGCTCCGGACAAGGAAAATGCAACAGACCGACCGACCGACCGACCGACCGACCGACCGACCGCCCGACCGACCGACCGACCAACCGACCGACCAACCACCGGGTGACTCCTATATACCCCCCTAAACTTCGTTTTGGGGGTATAACTATGTTTTGGTTCTGTTTATGTCTGCATGAAACTTTACTTCAAAATATGGGGTGGGGTTAAGAAAAGATAAAACTTTACTGATGCAAAGTACATTGTAGCCCCACATTTGGCTAATGCTGAATACAATTTATGAAGTAAAGGCACAAGCACGGATTGCAATAGGCACTTTTATCACATTTACTTGCAGTGTCTTCAATTTGAAATTTGTAAACAGGCCATGTCAAATTCTTACTCATTTATAGACAAATGAATTAACTTGCGACTGAACCATTTCTGGTTTCTAGCAGATCTTTATCTAAAAGTTTAAATTTTACACATTTTTAGTGCCAATGAACATGACTGTAATTAACAGGGTGAATGTATTTCACAGGAACTATTTCTGTATTAACAGTATAACAACAGTCATATAAAATAAGTCAATAATTATGAGGCTAGGTACCATACTGTACAGCTGAAAGTGTGTAAGTGATCACCTAAATAAAGCACCAGTATCTTTACACTAAATCAGCCTTTTGAACATACTGAAGAGCTAGCAAAAAAATTAGCATTCAGCTTTAGACAGAATGATTATTGTGATGTAGCTTTAGACAGAATGATTATTGTGATGTAGCTTTAGACAGAATGATTATTGTGATGTAGCTTTAGACAGAATGATTATTGTGATGTAGCTTAACACAGGTTTGACTGTACTTTAAGCCACCATGTGTGTCTTTTCTTTTTTGCATGTCCTTTTAGGTGGGATCTTTGAACCTAGGATCTATTTAAATTACCGAATATTCAAGGAGTAAACACATTTTAGAGACTTTGTTAAAACAAAGTTATAAAAGTTATTAAATACTAAGTTCTGCTGAAATTATAATGGATACATAATTTGTGTGCAGAAGATTGCCTTAAAAGATTTCTTGTGATGTTGGTATGAAAGAGTATTTTCTTCCAAACACTACTTCAGATATCTCAACATTATTAGTTTTTTATTTCTTTTTATTGAAACATTGTTGAAATACAAAACACGGTGCATGTATAACATGACACTATTCAAGTTCTTGTTTAATGTCTCACTAGTACTTTGGTCTAAATAGAAGCAAAGTACACATATTTGACTTAATAGTCACTTCAGAGGAATGTTATACTTGTGTGCATCAGTAGTTTTCTTCTATAGTGCACATTTCTGTTCTATGATTCTGTCTTGGCTGTTTTTTGTATTTTGTTACCAGTTAGGTAAGTGGGTAGCTGAAGCACATTCCTCTTAAAAATAAATTTACAGTAGGTAAAGTTGCAAAGGCACAAAGTTAATATTTATATGGCTTTTTTCTGCATCTGACACCTTTAAAGCTGTTGAATATTGTGTTCTCTCTTTGAAGTTTTCTGCATACTTGCATTAATCAATATCATACAGTCTCTCCACCTAAAATGAATACAAAAATATATGAATAAAGATTCTAGTACATGTAGTTTAATTGTTGACAAATTCTCATCATGCATATCTAATTAAAGAATACAAATGTGTTTATTTCTACAAAGTTCTAAGAAAATAAATTTAGAAACTCAACACAGAGATAGTTTATTGTCACGGTTATTAAAAAGTTTATACTGAAACAAATCTCAATCAATTAATGTAAAAACAAGAATACCATGTTGGAGTCAAACAGTTCTATTTATTTACAATCAGTGGGGCTGGGATGAGTGCCCAGGTACCCAAAGTCCAGGTTGAGTAAAACAATTTCCAAATTTGTATAAAAATATTACCTGTTCCATTAAGTGTTAACAAGAAAAAAAGAAGGATGAAAAATACAATGTAGAGCACAGGAAGACAGTTGGGATATACATGATGTATCAAGTAACTGATTGACAATGACTGTTTAACCAAAATCCAGGATAAATATACTATTATGATAGCTAGTATTTTATTCTCATACTCAAGATTAGAAAGCCACTTTTTGTTCTTATATTGCCAAACATGAGACTTAAGTTTAACTTAATTTCAGCAATATCTATTACTAGTGAAAATTTCTACCAATCTGACTTTGGTATTTGGTTAGTATTTAAGTGGGCACTCCAATGAACATTAAGTGTAACAGTGCATTGCTGAATGGGTGTATTTTAGAAATTTCATACAAATAATGATGCATTCTTCTTACACAATGATGTAACTCAGTGTTTCAATTTAATCATTTGAATTGGAACCAAAACAAAAATACCTTTTGTCTCAAAGATATGATTAAGCATGAGTCCAGCCGTTGTTTGCTGCTATCACTAATTAATGATTCAACTGCCATGGTCATACCTGCAACAGAATCATTTCACAGATATGTTTAAATTTAAAACTCTATTAAAGAGACAAGAGGGCTAAGATGGCCCTATATACCTCACCTGAGACCTACTTATGACCATATAATTATGACAAAACTTCAACCCTAAACTTATATCATAAACTCAAACATTCTGTTTGACCATGACAAGACAAACCTTCTGACCAGTTAACATGATGATTGTCTATAAAATATGACTTCTAGAGTACCAACAAGGTTTTCCTCGGAATTTACCTGGTGACCTAGTTTTTAATCCAAGGTGATGCACACCAACATTTTGACCAATTTTCATGATGATTGGGCTGTTAAAGTAACCTGTATGGCATACACAAGGTTTTTATCCGGGTGACCTTGTTTTTATTACCTCAGATGACCCATATTCAAACTCTACCTAAATTTCATGAAGACAATTATACTGATCAAGTTTCATGAAGATGATCCAATGAAAATTGCAACCTCTATTGCAAACATAATGGTTTTCTATGATTTGAACCTGTGAACTAATTTTTTTACCATGGATGACCCATAAATTAAAAGTTGATCTAGATGTAATCAAGGTTGTCATTCTGACAAAGTTTCATGAGAATCCATTGAAAAATGCAGCCTCTATTGCATACACAGGGCGATTTACCTGAAATGTCACACTTCAGCAGATCTGCATGTACACTGTGTATGATTTTTAATGTATACAGTTGACATTTCTGAATACTTACCAGCACCCATGGATACTGTAATGTGGGTGCACAGCCTAATGAGTTCCAGATTTTGTGTACACAGAGAGTTTCATTAGTTTTCTGAAAGAAGAAATCAATAAAGTTTCTATAAATTGACTGCATGACAGCTTTTCTAAACTTTTCTTGTTTTTTATTAATTGTACTTAGCTATATTACCAGAAAAAAATGAATAAAAATTAATCATTTATTCAAGGACAGAATGGCAAACATGTTTTGAATGCAGTTATTGGCTGAAAAGTGTACACAAGTCATAACTAATAAAAATGTCTCTATAAAGCATAGACTGAAAGTTGATAGAATTACATGTCTTTTTGAATTTTATCAATTGTACTTTACCAGAAAAAAAATAATAAAAATTACATCTTTTAATTCAAGAACAGAA
>JAFMSR010000008.1:9824083-9849082 GCA_022818135.1 Saxidomus purpurata
ACAGATAGATGTTCAAATAGGTCAAGTTGGATACAGAATGCATATGTAGTTGATCGTTACAAAGACTCAAATTTTAGTTTATTATGTGTTTGTGTGCATTTTGACTTTTTGCGGTTTAATTTTTGTTGCACCCTTTTTGTTGCGCTTTACAAAGTTTTTAACGCGTTTAAATTACATGTATAAACCTGATATTACACCTGATTGACGTACTTTATCTGCAAACGTATTATTATGGTGTGAAGATTCATTCTCATGTGTATGGCATGGTTAGGTGTTTGGGATTTACTTCTTATCTTACGTCGTTGTGCGATGATTGTAATTCAAGGAGGTCTTATTTTGCAAGTATTCAGAAATAGGTAGGCTATTTAATGATATTAGGATATCATGTGGTTCTTAATTTTCGAAAATAAGGAACAAGGTATGTCTTCTATTTAATGATTTGAAAAAAGGTTTAGTTCATCTTGTGAAAGCATACTCTCTTTTTTATTACATCGTCAGTTTCTGTCAAAATCGTACACCGAATTTAGAGTTTGAAATCATAAATGTTGTTTTCGTGTCTGAATGGAATTTACTATAAATCATTGTATTGGTTTTTATTCTTTGTAGAGTTTCAATCCCAGCACCGAAGAGCAGGATAGGACTGAAATTCAAAAAGGTATTGCATCCGAAAAATGTTGTGTTGACTGTACGTCCTTGAGATAAAACATTAGATATACATGTATCAATGTTCTTTTAACAAATGCTTACATTTTCTATTTATCGTTCTAGTTATTCATCCCCCCGAACAGTATTCATATAACAATGTTATTCTTGTCTGCACTTTTGTCTGAAAAACCAAGATTTGTTGAATCCGCGGATAAGTTTATCCTCGGATTCAAGATACCAACGACAAATCTACAGCATTTTCAATTTGCTATTAAAGATATTTGCATTTCAGAGATTGGCTCGATGATTTTAAAGCACCAAGATTTAATCCAGTCTGTCCGCATAAAAAGACCGATTGCACCGGTGGGAAAAAGCTTACATGATCTGCTTCAAGAGAACGAACATATGTCTACTACAACCGTTATTGCGATAGGCATGCACCTTGCGAAGTATTTGTCCCTATTGCATGAATCATCAATTGGAATCGATCAGCTTTCGGAAACAACAACCTACATTGGTATCGATAACAAAAAGGTAAAACTACATCGAAAGTAATTTTATTATATACGTACGCAATCTAAAATTTCAAACATGGTTTTGTTAATAAAGATTTACTTAATCATCGTATATTCAGTCATTAGTTTAACCTATTTAAGATAGCAATGAACAGTGTAAACTTAAACTTATTGTAGCATCTGTAAATATAAAGTATAGATAATACTGTTTAATCAATTTAATGTTTATTCTACGCAACATTGGTTCGCCATCCCCTCTGTCGTGGATAAGGAATTAATACATAACTTAGCTTTTATATCCACAAATAATGTTTGAGTTTCTGTTTTATTTAGTATAAGTTATGTATTCCGGTTACAATCGTCATTGTTGAGATAATGTGCTTCATGTACATAATACTAAAACTAAATGTGTCCATCTTTCTAAATGCAACGAGAGTAAGAAGTCTGAGTAGAGCTTTTCATCAAAGTTATAAAATGCCTTCGAGGTTGACTTGTCACATAGCTCGGAATGTGAAACATTGAAAATTGTCTTAATGTTTTACTGTGAATTCAATGGTTTCTCTCCTGTCAGAATCTTGAAGGGGGGGGGGGAGGGGAAAGGAGGGGGGGGGGGGGGGGAAAAATATTTTTTTTTTTTTTTTTTTTTTTTTATTTGGGGGATATAAAATTTGGGTAGATTGGGGGGAAAATTGGGGGAAAGGGGGGGGGCGTGCCCAACTAAATAATATAATTAATAAAAACAAATTGTGGCAGCGAAAGATTTTTAATACTAAAAATCGTTTTATTATACTTACTAATGGGTCGAAACAATATACTTTACATGTACAATATGGTATACTGTTATGCCTTATGTCCAATTCAAAGGTCTAGTCATCGAAAAAAGCTAAAAGCTGTTCGCTCTCAGATTTGTTTTTTTTTTTTTATTTATTTATTTTTTTTTTTTTTTTTTGGTGGGGGTTGGTTTTTGTTTTGTTTTTTTTTTTTTTTTTTTTTTTTTTGGTTTTATTTTTTTTGGGGGGGGGGTGTTTTTTTTTTTTTTTTTTTTTTTTTTGTGGGGGGGGGGGGGGGGCGGTTTTTTTTTTTTTTTTTTTTTTTTTTTTTTTTTTTTTTTTTTTTTTTTTTTTTTTTTTTTTTTTTTTTTTTTTTTTTTTTTTTTTTTTTTTTTTTTTGTTTTATTTTTTTTTTTCAGCGGTAACAGTGAGCGAGCAGCTTTAAAGAGAGTTGTAAAATGATATATATAACACATAGAAATTGTATCATTTTAAACGTCTGTTTGAAAGCTACATCTGGCGGGGTCTCTCGTCCTGTATCGTGCTCAAGAACACAGACTGTGTGTATTCTTACTATAAAGTTATCATAATTCATGTTTCCATTTTTTAGATTTTGATGTGTTAAGTAATATTATCAGTTCCATACATTTCCATGTATTCTTGTACAATCGATAAGACAAGTTAATATTAAAGCACGATTAGAAACATTTAAAACAGTTAAGTATGCATAAACTTACGACCACTGATTACAATTATATCTTCAGAATCAACGAGTAAGTGTTGTTTTGGATTCGAAGACATCCCTCGTCACTGACGGAAAAGTGATGCAAGACAACATTTATCAGTTTGGTATACTTCTACGACGTTTAGTTGAAAAGTGCAAAAGCAATACAGACAAAATATAGATTAATGAACGTTTGTGTATACTATAAAAGGTTGAATGTGAAAGCAGAATCGCTTTCGTCACGTATCCCCTTAGAGATGAAACGAATCAACCATAGTATTCCTTATTTAAGGATTTTTGCTATATCCGGAGTCGTTATATACGGGGTTTCCTGTATTTCTGAAGAGTTATTCCCCTTTAAACTTAGACATTTCTGTAGCATACATTTTATGTAGCTTGTAGAGCGAACTACTCCTTCAGTTTTTAAACAATTGCAATGAATATTAGCACAAACAATTATCATAAATAGTAGATGTGCAAGACAGAAACTTTGTGTGAAGCTAATAGCCATCAATGTCATGCAGGGTTATGCCTCTTTGAACTTACACATTTCTATCATTTAAATTTCAAATAGCCTAGGTAGTTTGTGGAGCGAACTCCTCCTTCAGTTTTGAAGGAATACTGGTACACATTATAACAATGAATAGTAGATTTGCAAGACACAATTTTAGTGTGTATCCATAGTTTGCAGCGTATTGTTACACGCAGGCATACTATCATAATACTAGTCAACTCTATTTTTCCTGTGACATATCACAGCATTCATAGCTTTAGTTTAATGTGGCTATTTTTTCATGTTTTGTGGGTAAACACTCTCGCAGTTGAAACAACGCAAGCATTAATAAATGTTTTTTTTTAACATTTTTTCTCTGCAAAAGCTTAGAAGGATGATTAGTCTCTTAAGATTAGACTAGATTTAATATTGGATGACTTTTGTGACAATAGCCGTTTAAAACTCGAGTACTTTGAACATCTAGACAGTACACGTGCATGCCTTTATGCCTGAAGTAAAAGGAGACACAAATATTCATTCTGAAACCAAAACTGATGCATTATTTATGTAACTTGCGCTTTCTATTGTATTTATTATAAACAATATGTATACTGGTCGACTTATAAATTGTCAAAATTATTTATTATATACAATATGTACACTGGTCGACTTATAAATTGTCAAATTTATTTTCAAATTAGTAGATTCTTTTTTGCCTTAATTCGAATGTTCAGTGTGTTGTTATTGTAAATTTTAACTTTGTAGTGGTTTATATGTCGTAAATATCAGACTTCTCTTAAACTATTGTGAAAATTGTTGAAATATTGTTAAAGAAGGAACTTAGCTGCCTAGACAATATTTTGTAAAAATGTGTCTGGATTTCTAAAGCAACCAGTAATTTCCGTTTTGTAATATAAAGTATATTTACTTTAGATTAATATTAGCATAATTACTTTAGATGTTTATTCTGCGGGCTCCAAATTCTGTGTGTTTTGTAAAACTGGATTTAACTTTATATAATCAATCATATGTACACTTAAATGAATGCAAATGAGACGTGTAGGAAATGGAATTTTTTTATTATCCGTGTTTCAACAACGTTATTGCAGTATCGTGATGATAGATGGAAATTTTAACTTATCTGTATTTTTAATTGTTCGCTCCTATATTTTGTAATTGATATTATTATGAAAATGTCATTTATTCAGCATGCTTTCTAAGACTTGTTGTTGATTTTAAATACTATTAATTATGGGTGGTCAACTCACCCTACCACTACAAATATATACTTCGAGGTAATTTGGTTGGAAAAAAGAAACAAGGCATGTGTTCGTTTTTGTTTTTTTTAAATTTTCTTTAAATTATTTCAATGTAGAACATTCAAAAGGTAAGGGAATGCAGTTACCAGTAGAATTATTGAGACTATCGTTTGCATGAACGTTCTTAACAGAATACCAAAATTATACATATTCGCGCCAATCTCGATTTCCAAAATTAAACTGTCCTTGTGCTTGGCCCCGAATCCAATTTTTTAAAAATATATTTGAGCTATATTTGCTACATAGTTGTTATGATAATGTAGAATGTTTACATTATATTGGGTCTAACTAGGTTTACTGTAGTATTTTGACATATTTATCGTTTTTGATATTTACAATGTAATTTGGAGTACAATGCAAAAACTGCTAAAACTACTGAACTTCATGCAGTATGTCATATTTTTCCTTCAGAAAAGACGGCCGTTACAATTCCAGATTTAAAAGAAAATTCGATTTGGTCTTACATGTAGTAATGGACTTTTAAATTTCGGGATCAATTTGAACTTTTAGATAATAGCATATTGAACTTAGACAATTGTTATCAGGGATTCAGGTTGCACAAATATCAACCGTGGTTTCATTGTTAAGCAGATAGGCTTAGCGTAAGAGCTACTTGAAATGATAAATTATGTGTTTGAAATAATCATGAGAATAGGGTTTGTATGATTAAATGTCGATTTTGGTCCCTATATGGAACCTATACTGTAAATTTGATTCGAAAGTAGAATGAAAACATAACAAAAAGCAGTTGTGTCATGCATGTGTAGATTATGCTAACGAATTATTAATCGAATAACGCTGCCTTATTTCATGATCTTATATTAGAAATATGCTTGTATGAAGACATGAGAGAGTTTTGTTTATATATTTTGTATCTTTATATGACTATTACATGTAAGTAGTTAAGATTTTATCATATTTAAATGCCTTGTATATGTTTCTATGCGCAGAAAATAATAAAAGACGATACGACGTTCTTTATGTATTATAATTGTAAAATTTAAGACCTTTAAATTAAATGATTATATATCCTGTATTAAAATATTTATCATATAAATGTAGTGAAATAAAGCATTTGTTTCGTCTTCTTTCCTTTCCCACTCATTGCAAATATTTAGACTATTTCTAAGCAGTTATATTGATATATATTTAATGTCTCAATACATGTACAGGTAATTGCAATAAAATGTCTTTGAAAAGAATCGGGTTCACACTATCTGCTATCACCCATAAGTGCATGTGATATTTACATAATAGATAGGCGATTGTGTCTATGGAACTTGCGGGCCTACACTATGTCTTTGATTGCTGATTGGTTAAAAATAAGTGGATGCATACGGATATAGTTCTTTTGAAATAATATTTACGTAATTTAAACAAAAAGGATCGAATGGGTACTATTTACTGCGCTCACATGAACTCGCTGCTTTGTATTCGTAGCATTCCGTGGAATTTTTACTGTTCTTTTACTCTCCTATTAAAACACTATTCGATTTACATTGCGGGCCGCAGCCCGCTATATCTAATACGGGGTACGAAAAGATGCATGGAGACTAAAGCACTAGATCGAATACACGCGTCTCTCTTCGTTTAAAAATTGAGGTACTTTTGAGATGAAAACTGTTGACACAGCCTTTTTTTTTTTTTTTTGGAAATGCAAGAGTTGTCGTTCGTTATTGAATTGTCGTTCGTTTCTTAGAGAAAAAGCCGTTTCACGTTTCAGGCACCATCACCGCTGAGAAAATGGAAATATGATTTCTGTTTCCCCTTATACAGCTTTTGACATTAAAGTAACGAAGCACATTCGACTGAATAATCTTCGATTTGCCTGTTAATCATATGCAATATTATATTTTTTAATTTAGCTTATATTTTCCAGTCATTATTGTAGACGAAGTCCGTAGGATAATTGGTAAAGGCGTCTGCACCTGTAACTGTAAAAGCGTACTTTTTCGAATTCGAATCCCATCCATACCCTTTTTTAAAAACTAGTTTTTTCTGTTTTACTTATCATTTTCAGCTTTTAAACCATTTGTAAATGTTTTACGGCAAATAATCATAAAATTCCCCCTTCATGTCAAACCAATAAGGATAATGGCAATGAAAAGTAAAGACATATAGTATCCATATTTAATTTATTCGATAACACGATAACAAAAAAGTTTCGATACTACAGGTCAGTCAGTAGATGTGCTGTCGTGTCAGGTTTTGCTTGTTCAACCTGAATTGGTTCCCTCGAGTTCTTTTGGGGCCATGCCTCAACATCAACCATCACCACTTTCCAAAATATTTACATGTCAGTTTTGCTTGTGGGCCCGCTGTGATACTTTGTATCCCAGTTTTTCTTGTTGTAATATGTCATTGCTGATATTACAGGCGATACCGGAAGTGCAGAACATTTGGCCAAAGTGTACCCCAAAAATGGTTCCGAACGTCTACAGTGATATACTTTGTAAGGTTTATCACGCTCAAATCCTTCTTTGCTTATATAGGAGACATTTTAAATAGTTTTAGAATTATTTATACAATTCAGCTTCATGCATTTAATGTCAGTAGCATCAATCAAATTAGCCAAATTAGTACTTGATACAGAGTTATTTTCAAAGCGCTCATATACATGTTCCACAACAGTAAATTCATAAATAGCATGTTAATATTGTGAAATCGTGTTGATCGACAGATTTCGACGTTTAGTAAGTATTGTTTGGTCCTTAATTCATAATTTATACATTTATGGTTTATATTCATATACTGCTCTCAAGTACAGCTTCAATTTAGCAGTGTTGTGCCGTTTTTATTTTGTCCACAGTGACGGTTGCGCGTTGGAACTAGACGCACCGGAAATGTGTGAGATTTATTCAGGTTGGCGAAAAATGGTAAATATTTCGGAAACTACATAATGTATCAGTCGCTGTTACAAAGCGGTTTGCATTTATATCCGTAAAGTTGGTTTGCAGTTCGCAGTTCGCAATTCGAATCACGAACTGCGAACTGGCAACTAGTCTGTAGTTCGCAGTTCGCCATTCGAATCGCGAATTGTAATCTAGATGCCAGTTCGCGATTCGAGTTGTGAATTGCAATATGCTATACAGTTACAAGTTTGCGTTTCGATTAGAGAATTGGAAACTGTCGAATAGTTCCCATTTCTCAGTTCGCCGTTTGAATGAAGGCAAGTCTGCAGTTCGCGATTAAAATGAAGACAAGTCTGTAGTTCGCAGTTCGCGATTAAAATGAAGACTAGTCTGTAGTTCGCAGTTCGCTACTTGAATTGCGAACTGCAAACTTCAGGCAGGTTCCCTGTTTCAGTTCGCGATACGACTAGCTCCTAGCAAGTGGTACGAATTGCTTACTTTGCAAGTAGAATAGTGAACTGCGAACTGGCAACTAGTCCGTAGTTCGCAGTTCGCAATTCGAATCACGAACTGCAATCTAGATACCAGTTTGCAGTTCGCGATTCGAATTGCGAATTAAGAACTGCTAACTACAGAATAGTTGCCAGTTCGCAGTTTGCGACTCGAATCGCAAACTGCAAACTGATTTCTCTCTGCGAACTGGCAGCTAGACTTCATTCAAACCGTACACTGAGAACTTGGAACTATTCGGCAATTCACTAATCGAATCGCAAACTAGTAACCGTAAAGCAATGAGAAATCAGTCTGCAGTTTACAGTTCGCGATTCGAACTGCGAACTGCAGACTAGTTGCCAGCTCGCAGGTCGCAATTCGAATCATGCAATTCGAATCGCAAATTGCGAACTGGCAACTAGTGTGTAGTACGCAGTTCGCAATTCGAATCGTCAAATGTCGCTACTCTAAAAGTAAACTGATAACTGGTTTGCAAGCAGCATTTCGAACCACAAATTGGGAACAAGTCGAATCGCGAACTCTGAACTGCGAACTGCAAACTGCGAACCAACTTTACGGATATTTTGCATTTGGGCCTTGAAGTAAACGTTTACTGAAAATATAAATACTTACGCTGTATATGCTATAGGTTTCAATAAATATGCATTATTCTAGATGAAGTAAGGCTGAAACTGGGTCGATGTGGAAACTGTATTGTTTACCTTCTTATTGATATATAGTAACTAGGCCATTTTTAACTAAAATGCACTGTTTGGGTCCCAAGTACGCTAAAATCACCTGTGAGTAAATACAGTGCCTCAAACATGTTTGTATCAGTGTGCATTGTGTGCGTGGATTTCCTGTATACTTCCTCCTTTTGATTGATATCGTGCGTGTGTGAAAAATGATGCTGTACTTCAATAGCAGACTGCAGTTAGTGTTGACAATCCCGCTTCCATTACGTTAACTTTTCGATATCATGCTTTCTGTATATTTAAGCTTCTGATTGTCGCTGACATGTTCTCGCGCTATGTTTTTGTGAATATCTACCGGAAGTTGCCCAATCTGTAATGATTCGTTTGTACTTTGACACTGACCTAGGTACTCCAGACCTAAAACAAAAGTTTTTAATTTATCGATGTAATGTCTCATGTTGTGCAGTGTATAACGCTGGCAAATTGAATAATTATTGTATATAAGCATAAATGATTTTATAAGTCTGCCTGCATCACTCCTTTAGAAACATCAACAAAACATGCAATATCACGCACATTCTAGCATAATTTTGAAGAATTTCTCTTATTTTTCACCCGTTGTTGTCTTCGGTCGACACGATTTTGCTGCATTTTCAGCAGAAGTATAAGTAATGCAAAGTATGGATGCCAAGTTAAAGTTCAAATTAGTAAATTTGTAGTCAAATGTAGGCAGTGCACTTAGTAACAAATGTATAGGATATATTATGTTGTAACCCAGACAGAATTAAATTTATTTTTCCATCTGTCAACCATGTCAAAAGATATATTACTTGACCGTTAAACACGATTAAATTCGGAATAATCTTTCACGTAAAACTGAGCTTACTGCGTAATTATATGTAAGCCCATGTTTACTCAATAGTTGGCGTTCGTTTTTCATCCATTATTAAAACAGTGGTCAAAAACTGTCAATATTGAAACGACAAAAACACCCTTGTCCGATTAGTTGACATGACTATACCATTGTAAATATTAAGTATAGAGGTATTCGGGTAAATGAAAAGCGATGTGAAAACGTCTCGCTGATTTTGAATGACATCACAAAACCAATACATTCAAGACACCCCTCTTATTACTGCAAAATATAAAAAACATATGTTTGCTTCCTTTTTGTGCTCGTAATAATTGTATTTTAACTGAATTTTAGAGAACAGAAAAATTCTTATATAAACTCATATAAAGTTTATTTTAGAAGGAAGTAAACGGAATAGCATATTAATCAATAAAATTAGAAGTACAAATGTATATTTTTGGAGAATGACGTCACATTTTACAGAATAAAAAGAGTACAGATTTGTGTTCAAGAAGAGTAGAGACAATGACTTATCCATAAGAATTATTTCATTTTCGTCATTAATTGAAAGCTTTGCTTCTAAATTGTATTATCAATAGCCCTTATTTGTGTATGTAATGAAATAATGGCACATGTATACTATCTCACAATTCGAGAACTTCTTTTGAAATATGCAGTTTATAAATGATAGCCAGAGCTTCGATTAATCAGTCTATAAGGATTCGTCGAAAATACGAAAGCGTAGCTTTGGTTTGTAGACTCTATGATATCGCCGGTTTGAACGGATTTTAGCAGTCTGCACATAATTTACTCTTTCTTTTAGCACGAGTTAAGGCAAGAACTCCATGAAGCGTTTATTCTTTAATTTTTCTTAATTCAGAAATTTAAATTGAGTTGCAATAGCTTTAGTTTACAGTCAATTTAAATGAGTAAACATAAGATGTATGTCACAGTGGTGATTATTAGTAGTTTTACACCTAATAATATTTGCACGAGTTGTACATGAAATGTGACAACTCAGTCATGTGATCATATGATATCAGGTGACTTCTATTTATATTCTCTTAGTTACTAACAGTGTGTAAAGAAAACATAACAACTGGTGATTGGTTTATTTGTAACACCTGATTAAACATCTCACTCTTTCTCATGCTTGGGGGGAATTTTAAGTTCACACAGTTGGACAGATACCAAGCTAGAGCAAAGATGTAGTTTTTCTAACTACATCTTAGTATTTACTTCTACAAGCAGTTGTATTTTACAGATAAGGTAAATCCAGGTTTTCCCTTGTCCAAATCCCCTTGGCTTGTCCATCAATATTAGTTAATAATTCATTTGGTTATTTAAACATTTGGTTAAATTCCTTTTACCCAAATCTTGTTTATAATTAATAACTGTTACTGTCTTGAAGTAATTCATGATTCTACTTAAGTAATGTCTGACCCAAATTATTGTTGTGCAATAATTTGCTTTTGCTTTTAGTTGCTTTTATATGTTTTTATTTGCTTTATGCTTATTCTTGTTTTCTTGTATTTGTAGGACACCTTTTTAGTCAGTTATGACTTGGTGAACCTACAGAGGAAATGAATAACATTATTGATAATATAAATATGGAAACATACTAAACTTCTTTATTTCCTTGTGACCTACCCTCAGAGATATGGGAACATATAACTAAATAATATCAACGGTCACAATGGCGCCCAACATGGTTTTTGGGTGTCCTATCTGAAGGATGGACAATTTCCAGTGTTAAAATCATTTTAACATGTAAAACCGGTATTTAATTTAATTAATTAAAAGTCCATGGCAATTAATTTAATTTAGTACTGTACATGATTGTACTGATGTAGTACTATACATATCGGTATACTAGTATATAATTGGAAACATTCAGTGAATCCAACATCTAGTCTGGAGAGGAAGCCATTAGGAGTTTATTGGGGAACAATTTCACCAGTGTTTTAGTGATTGACACTAACTGTGCTTGTGTTGTGTTTTCTTTTGTTTAATTTAATTTGCAGTGCATTATTCTTCTGTTTTTCATTTATTTGATTTGCAGTGTATTAACTTTGTTTGCTTTCATTATTTTCAGTTTTCTATTTTGTTTGCAATTTTTGTTTGCAATTTTTGTTTACATTTTTGTTTACATTTTTGTTTACATTTTTGCAGTTTAGGAAATTTTGTATTTCCCAACCCTTCCCAGTTCCCTTATATTGGTCTGAACCTGGTAAATTATTTTTTTACTGGGGAAAGAATATTTTACAATTTGGGGTAAACTATTTCTTTTACTTCCTAGCACTGCATAGCTAATTAACAGCATGGTGAGAAAGTCATGAATGAGTGATTTTATATTTACAGGTTTTATTTTTCAGCATTTCTTATTTTTAGCTGCAGTAGTACTTAGTTAGTTGAATGTCAGTAGGTAAGCTGCAGAAATATGTAGATAGGCCATTTGAATTCAATGGTGTTTTGAATTCACAGCCAATACTTCTGTCAGACAGCAAAGGCAGTTATATACATTCAAATTTTAATTTCTTTAAAAGAAATGGTGTAAATTTTGAATTTGTATACCGTGGCGGTGCCAGACTTGGAGACCAGTACCAGTGGCTTGTTAAAAACTTGCACAAGAAAGTGTATATATATAGATGTGTTACACTTTATATATGGTTAGGTACTTGTGATCTCACATGCCGCATTAATGGTACAAAATTTATTACTCTGAGACATTCATCAGATTCTCATTGTCATTCTTACATGGTTTACTGGATTCAAAAATATATTCAATTTCTATCCAGATTTCCATCTGTTAAGGTAGTTTGGTTGGAAATACCACCATATTCTATCTCAAATTGGAATAAGAGTCGTTTTCACTCTAGTCCAGAGGAATTTAGGGATCAAGACTTGATTTTAAATGAGCGGATTGCCTTGGTCAATGACTATTTAAGGTCAGTCAACCAGTTACATGGTGTTACATCCTTTCGTTTCAGAGCTGATCTTTTACATTACAGGAAATCTAGCTCTAGAACTAGTAGAAGTTCAGTGAACTTTAAATTGTACAAGGACGGTATTCATCCAGGTTTTGTTTTGTCAAAATACTGGGCAAGGCGTTTTGCACAAAGGGCAATTGTTGACTGTTCTTAGTGTTTTTGTCTCAATGGTGTCAGGGTGTAGCAGGAGACATGTAGGTAGGGATTGACCCAATCACTGTACCGGCTGCATTCTTGATTCTTTTTCAGATATTAATACTGAGTGTGTTAGCATTGTCCAGAAACTCGTATTAAGCCTTGTACTTGGTACCACACCGTGTGGTTTTTATAAAATTGTAGTGTTATTATTTCACTTTCAAGTTGAGGTGAAATCTGTTGTGTACAAGTCACTTTTGTAACAATTGTTTTGTTACATTTGTTTAGTTGTGTAAGTGACACATTGGCATTGTTGTAGTGTACATTGGTGTGTTTTCATTGTCATAATGTCTGATTCTCAGGGTGCTACAGGTGGTCCTGATGACATCCCGTCTGATGCTGCTTTAGGTAAAGTCATTTCAGACATAAATAGTGGTCAGATTTATAGAGTTATTCCCAAATCTGAATATGATCAATTTTTACAATTTCAGAAGTACCATCCTTTACAAAGTACTCCTCATGTAAATTTTTCTCCTCTGGTAGGTAGAGGTAGAGGTATAGGATTGAGTCCTGTAAAGGATCAGGTAGTTACAGATTCATGTGTAGGTGCTAGTTTATTTAACCAGCCTCATGTGAATCAACCAACTCATAGTTTGTTTCATCATGATACAAAGGTTAAAGTACCTGTAGATGAACCTAAACATAGTTTGTTTCTACATGATACAATGGTTAAAGTACCTGTAGATTCATGTCCTCCCAAGAGAGACATTCTAAATAATACTGTTCTTGGAACACCGTATATTCCCAAGTTACCAGTATTTAGTGGTTCAGAGGATGTACCTAAGGGTGAGGTCAGTTATAACATATGGCAGTTTGAGGTCAAATGTTTAATTAGTGACTGTCGTATACCAGAAGCATTAGTTCTGCAGTCCATAAGAAACTCTTTAAAGGGTCAATCTCGATCTATGTTAGTTTCTGTTGGAGAACATGCTACACCCTTAGCTATTTTACATAAATTAGATGCTTTTTATGGAAATGTAGAAAGTGGTGAGGATTTAATGCAGTCATTTTACAATGATTGTCAAAAGGCATCCGAATCAATTGTGAGTTATGGTGTTCGCCTTGAAGAAACTTTATCAAGGGCAGTTCAAAAAGGTCATATTGATGAAGTTGCGAAAGATTCTATGCTTCGTAACAAGTTATGGACTGGCTTGAGTAATAAAGATTTAAAGAGGACTACTCACCACTTGTACAATAATATAAAGGATTTTCAGTCTTTACTTAGGGAAATTAGAAAAGTAGAGCAGCAAGAGTTAGCAAGTGTTAGCAACTCTAGCACTCCAAAACCTAAGGTAGTGCAGCAGCATAGTAGTCAGGTTGACAATACATCTGATTCTAATGTTCTTGTTTTAAAACAGCTTCAAGAGCTTATGAGTAGAATGAAGGTGTTAGAGAGTAAAATGGAGTCTTCTTTAGTAAGAAACCCAAACTCTCAGCCAACAGGTACAAGTAACTCTGACCACCAATCCTACAACAAAGGTAGAGGTAACGATTATAGTAGGGGTATGTACAGTAACCCTGGTCAAACTAGAAGTCGTGGTAGAGGTTACGGCAGAGGTTACGGTAGAGGTTTTAGTAGAAGGGGAAACAGTAGAGGTAATACTGGCGGCCGTGGTAATACTTCTGCTGGTCCACAAAATGCAACTGATCATTTAAACTAGGATGTTCTTCTGTTGTAGGGCAAACAGAAGAACAAGACTTCACGGAGTCAATGCAGAGCCCAAAATGTAATATTGAATATGCAAAAGTAGATAGTACAAAGTCTACTGTTTTAAATAGAATGGTTGGTTCTTCCAATGTTAGTTCTATCACTGTTTGTGGTGTAGAAGTAAATGGGTTAATAGACACAGGTTCTATGATCACTACAATTTCAGAAGAATTTTATCATTCACTTAAACCTTTGCCTGTTTTACATGACATAGCCGATTTTGGTCTGTCAGTTGAAAGTGCCACAGGTGCACAGTTACATTACAAAGGTTACATTGAGGCGGATATTTCTGTCCCATTTTTAAACAGTGGTTCTTTTTGCATACCAGTATTAGTTGTTCCTACTACAGAGTATGGTAACAAAGTTCCTGCAATTGTAGGCACAAACTTGATCAGGTTGTGTAAAGCGAGTGGTGTACATTGTAGTATACCAGAAGAATGGCAAACTGCTATGGATAGTTTAGATGGTAGTATACCTGTTAAAACAACAAACAATTATGCTATCAGAATACAACCAAATGAGGTCAAAACTATTCATGGTCTTGTTAGAAAGGTAGATAACACTGAGTCAGCAGTCACTGAACATATTGATGCTGCCCTATCAGGTGGTCTTACCATATGCCCAAGAGTGGTTTCTTTAAAGTCTTCTGGTAGTACTGTTAGAGTACCTGTCAGGGTTTGTAACCTTTCTGCCAAGGTCATTAATATTCCGCCTAAAACTCTTTTATGTTCATTACATAGTGTTAAGGTGGTTGATTCATGGAATCCTTCTTCAACGCAAACGTCAGCACCTCGTGAAACTTCACATTTGGAGGAGATGGGCGTTAAGATAGATAAGGACAATTTAACTCCAGATCAATTGCTTCGAGTTAAGCAAGTTCTAGGAAACTGGTCACATATCTTTTCTACTGGTTTAACAGACCTAGGTAAAGCAAATATCGTTCAGCATGAAATAAAATTGTCTGACGATACTCCATTTAAGGATGCATACCGGAGAATACCTCCAGGTATGATAGAAGAAGTCAGGCAGCATTTGAAAGAAATGCTTGAAGCTGATGCAATTAGACCTTCCAGTAGTCCGTTTTCTTCTAACGTTGTTCTGGTTAGAAAGAAGGATGGAAGTCTTAGATTCTGCATTGACTTCCGGAAGTTAAACAATAGGACTATTAAGGATGCATACACATTACCTAGAATAGATGATACTATAGATAGGTTAATAGGTTCTAGGTACTTTTCTAAATTAGATCTGCGTAGTGGTTATTGGCAGGTAGAGATGAAGGAAGAGGATAAGTACAAAACTGCATTTATTGTTGGAAATCTTGGTTTTTATGAATGTAATAGGATGGCTTTTGGTTTAACTAATGCCCCTGCAACATTCCAACGGTTAATGGAACAGTGTATGGGAGATTTAAATTTGAAAGAATGTCTAATTTTTCTAGACGATATTCTTATTTATTCCCAAACTTTCGAAGAACACGTTCGCAGATTGGAAGCAGTTTTTGAAAGGTTAGATCAACATGGTTTAAAACTTAAACCTAGCAAATGCGAACTTTTCAAGAATAGTGTTACTTATCTAGGTCATGTAGTCAGTCGGGATGGCATAGCAACTGACCCTGAGAAAATTAGTGCTTTGGTTACTTGGCCCACTCCCAAAAATATCAAAGAACTTCGTTCATTCCTTGGTTTTACTGGTTACTATAGGAAATTTGTTAAGGATTACTCCAAGCTGGCAAAGCCATTAAATGAATTTTTAACAGGTATTCCTACTAAAAAGAAGGGTAGCCGTAAACAAAACCAGAAAGCTTGGCATTGGGGAGAAGCGCAGGATAATGCAGTTAAAATTCTGAAGGAAAACTTTCTTCACCTCCTATTTTGGCATATGCTGATTATGATAAGCCCTTTGTTCTAAATATAGATGCGTCAGGTCAAGGTCTTGGTGCTGTATTGTATCAGCTCCAGGATGGTAAAGAGCGTGTCATTGCTTATGCCAGTCGTGGTCTGAAGGGGGGCGAGAAAAATTATCCTGCGCATAAACTTGAATTTTTGTGTTTAAAATGGGCTGTTTCAGAAAAGTTCCATGATTATCTGTACGGAAATACTTTCAGAGTAAACACAGATAATAACCCGTTGACATATGCTTTTACAACAGCAAATCTTGATGCAACTGGGCATCGATGGCTAGCAGCTCTTGGTAATTACAATTTCACAGTTCATTACAAAACTGGGAAATCAAACAGAGATGCAGACGGACTTTCCCGGAGACCACAAGTTGAGCCCAAAGTCATTCAGTTCCCTGAAGTGATAAATGCTATTTGTCATGCATCAGTTACTGACTTTGTTCCTCTTGCAGAAACTTTAGGCACTACAGAGTTACAGGAAGATTCCCCTGAAACTTTTCAAGCCACTGAGTTAAGCAATATTGATTGGTCTAAAGAGCAACAGACAGATCCAACCATTGGTAGAGTTATTTCCCTTGTTAAGTCCGGTGTTCTTCCAAAAGGGGACGCCCTTAAATTGGAAACTCCTGAGGTGACTAGGTATCTTCGTGAATGGAAAAAACTTTCATTTACTGATGGTATTTTATACCGCACTTCTACTCTTGATGGACGTACTGTTCAGCAGTTAGTCTTACCATTACGGTTCAAGGATCTTGTATTCAAAACTCTTCATAGTGATCTTGGTCATCAAGGTCGTGACAGAACTCTTTCTTTAGTCCGTGCTCGCTTCTATTGGCCTGGTTTAGAGGCAAATATTGATTCAAGAATCAAAGATTGTCATCGCTGTATAATGAGTAAGACTCCAGTCAAAACTCGAGCTGAACTTGTCAACATTACAACAACACAACCAATGGAACTAGTTTGCATTGATTTCTTGTCCTTGGAACGTTCCAAAGGGGGTTTTGAAAATGTTCTAGTCATTACAGACCATTTTACGAGGTATGCTCAAGCAATACCTACTAGAAATCAAAAAGCTACAACAACTGCCAAAGTCCTTTTTGAAAATTTTATCCTTCACTATGGATTCCCTGCACGTTTACATAGCGACCAGGGCCGTAATTTTGAAAGCCGTGTCATTAGGGAACTTTGTAATCTAGCAGGGGTTCAAAAGTCCAGAACCACACCATATCATCCCATGGGTAATGGAGAAGTTGAGCGTTTTAACCAAACTCTTATTGGCATGCTCAGTACTTTAAGTGACGACCAAAAAGCTAATTGGCGTTCATATGTTGCACCATTAGTCCATGCATATAATGCAACTCGTCATAGTAGCACAGGGTATTCTCCATTCTTTTTAATGTTTGGAAGACATCCTCGTCTAGCTGTAGACGCTTTCTTAAATTTACCATCTTCGTCTGTTTCATCAGCCAACGGTAAGAAACATTATGTCAGTACTTTGAAAGATCGTCTTGACTTTGCATATAAGACAGCCTCCAATGAGTCTGAAAAGGCAGCCCAGAAAAGTAAGTCTAATTATGACTTGAAGGTTAAAGAAGCGACAATTGATATTGGAGATCGCGTCTTAACATTAAATGTTGGTCTGAAAGGTAAGAATAAACTGGCAGATAAATGGGCCAAAGATCCTTACATAGTGGTAGGAAAACCCTACTCAGATTTGCCTGTTTACAAAGTTGTGAAAGAGAATGGAGGTGGCAGAACAAGGATTTTGCATAGAAATATGTTGCTTCCATTTTCCACTATTCCAACAAGTTCTTCTATTTCACATTCTGTGAAGTCAAACAGTCAAAAGAAAGGTTCTTCTAAGTCTAAGACAGCTGTTGTTTCGGATGAGGTAATTCCTTCATCAGATGGTTCTGACAGTGATGCATCAGATATATTTTTACCTTATTTTTGTAAATATCCTGTAGGAAAACCAGTTGTTAGGCAATCTGTTCCCCAGATGTCAGAAAATACTTCTGAATCCAATACAGTGGATATTTCTCACTCTGATGGTCATACTGTTCAGGTTTTATCTTCAGAAAATAGTTCTTCTGTGCAATCTGTGCAGAATAATACAGGTACTAATGGAGAACAAACTCAGTTTTCCTCTAGTAATGTCACACAACTATTTCCAAGTAGTGACAAATCTTCTGAAGTTGTTCTTTCTTCTCCTTCACATCAAACTTCACATGCAGAAGCTTCTGAAATCACAGTTGAACCACGTACCCGGCCCAAAAGAAATCGAAAAGTGCCTGAGAGGTACGGTGATTATGTCATGTATCAACAGTCAGCGGAGCTTGAAGTTTTCGTTTAAGTGTCAAGGGAGAATGTCACAGTATATTTTTATCATAGTGTATTTTCATTGAAATTACTGATAATTTCATAATGTTATTTCAATGAATAAATCTTTTAAATGTTTTTAATTTTTGTATTGCGAATATTATGCAATATGTATTGCCTAATATGTAATTTTTAATGCCTTAAAGCTGTTCTGCAGAAGTTGGCTGATTGTAGTGAAGACTTTGGATGAAGTATAGTTAGGGAAAGAAAAGCTTGCAAGCAAGTAGGTAGAGTTAAAGTAAAGAATGTTGTTCTTAAGATAACATTTCATGATGTGTAGCCTTCATCCAAAGCAAAAGTTACAGTAGTATAATTGTAACATGTAAATAGTTGAAATTTGTTTTCAGCTTAATTCTTGCTGGTATATTATATCAGCAAAACCTCAAAGACATCAGTATGTTGTTTCATTTCAGTGAAATGTTCTTTCTGCTTATCGTTTCGCAAAGTTTTCATCTATCATAAGTTTTGTAAATATTACGAACTTGGTTTTCTGTTTAACAAACATTACAGAATAAACTACTATTTATTACAAGGTATTCATTTGAAATGTTTAAATACTTTTTCATAGTATTTCGGACAACAGTGAAATATAGTAACATATAATACTATAATCTGTCAAAACTATTAAAACAGCAAATTCAATATAATGTGAACATAGTCTGTACATTTTGAAATGTCAGGAGACATTTTTTAAAGCAGGGGAGAATGTCACAGTGGTGATTATTAGTGGTTTTACACCTAATAATATTTGCACGAGTTGTACATGAAATGTGACAACTCAGTCATGTGATCATATGATATCAGGTGACTTCTATTTATATTCTCTTAGTTACTAACAGTGTGTAAAGAAAACATAACAACTGGTGATTGGTTTATTTGTAACACCTGATTAAACATCTCACTCTTTCTCATGCTTGGGGGAATTTTAAGTTCACACAGTTGGACAGATACCAAGCTAGAGCAAAGATGTAGTTTTTCTAACTACATCTTAGTATTTACTTCTACAAGCAGTTGTATTTTACAGATAAGGTAAATCCAGGTTTTCCCTTGTCCAAATCCCCTTGGCTTGTCCATCAATATTAGTTAATAATTCATTTGGTTATTTAAACATTTGGTTAAATTCCTTTTACCCAAATCTTGTTTATAATTAATAACTGTTACTGTCTTGAAGTAATTCATGATTCTACTTAAGTAATGTCTGACCCAAATTATTGTTGTGCAATAATTTGCTTTTGCTTTTAGTTGCTTTTATATGTTTTTATTTGCTTTATGCTTATTCTTGTTTTCTTGTATTTGTAGGACACCTTTTTAGTCAGTTATGACTTGGTGAACCTACAGAGGAAATGAATAACATTATTGATAATATAAATATGGAAACATACTAAACTTCTTTATTTCCTTGTGACCTACCCTCAGAGATATGGGAACATATAACTAAATAATATCAACGGTCACATGTACAAACATTTTATACCTTAACTGACCATGTACGAAAGATAATTATCATGTATCTTAGGATTAACTCGTAGAATATACTAAAGATTGTCGTTTACTTGCAATTGCTTTTTATTTCTTTTTTTTTACAGACATACATGATGTTTATAAAAGTAAATGGTTATCATTTCACAAATGTATTTTCAATCTTTTACATCTGAAATCATCTAGCTCAAAGAAAACTCCATTGTTCTCAATACTGTACAAACCAATACTTTTTGGCCATTGTTAGGTCGTTACATGTATAAAGTTGCAATAACAATTCGATCATGAAAAGTAAGTGACATGATTAAAAGATAGTAGTGCCGATGAAGTGCTTTTATCTCTGTGGTCGTTATCGGTACAAATATCTGTAACATGACGCCCGTGTTATATTGTTCTGTTTACAGACGATTAACAAGATCTATACAATTTTGATAACAGGTAAACATTTTAACGAAAGAAAAATGAAATTTTGTCAGCAGGAAGTATAAAGTGCATAACTGGTGTTCAAATTACCTGAAATGCTATGGGCCTGTTTAATTTTGGCACCTTTTATGGCTTTTTTAACTCATTCACCACATCTGTACCAACATTCAAGCTATTGTACATAACTGTAATCGAGTTGAAAGTTTACAATGTTTTCAAACTTAACCTTGCTTAAGTTTGAATCATTTTCCTTTATCGTGAAAGTTATTTTATAGGGGACATAGCCGGAACATGGCTTAACATACTAACTTGATATTTAAAACAATGAAGGGAGTAGTGAAAGGAAAGGCAATACTTTAAGTATTCAAAAAATCACAACTTTATCTTAGTCTAAGATTGATTTACGCCACTGATTTTTTATTTTGCTTGTCTTCAATTACAATCTTATTGTCTTTGAAAAAGACCCCAGACTATTTCCAACGCGAAGCAACATTTTCCTGCTATGCGTCACTTATCGCACGTGGAAAACGTGATGTATTTCATCGTGAATTAATGAAAATAAATTCACATATTTTTTCCTGTATATGTACAAAAATCTTTGGTCAAAGGTGATTATACAACATCATAATTTACTATGCAAGTATTGTGTTAAGAATTCTCCTTAATTCATTTTTAATGCTACCATTATCAAATTTTGCCAATAAATCAAAATACTATATTTGTTTTAGTTTTATGTAATTTATTCTTAAAACTATCATTATTTAAACAGAGACGTAATTTTGATGGTCAGTAGCGCTACCGATCCATAGTGAATTTTGACTTCAAGTATTTCAAGTTATCTCTGCGTGATAAATTCGTTAAAACTACAGTTAAAGGTCAAAATTCTGAAAAAAATATTTGAAAAAAAAACTTTTCTATCCTGGGGTTTATTGGTAAAGGTTTTATCAAAATACAATGGAAAGTATTAGCTACAGATGATTTTAACATTTAATGTTTTGGTATGAAATATATAGAATTCGATATTGTGGAATCACTGCAGATATAAGATAACCATTACTTATAAATGACACTAAAAAAATATTGAAACGCTGAATGAACAAAATAAGGCAACATTGCCAAACTATCGTGGACAAATCAATCTTGTATTGGTTTGTAATCTGAAATTGCTCTTATTAATACATTTAGATTATGTGCTGGCATGTCAAAACGAATGTTAACTTCAATAATGTCAAGATAATGTATAGAGGGTATTTAAAACTAGGATTACTAGATGCCCGGATGTGACTTGTACTTTATGTGTGGTTTTACTGTTTGCATTGTCGGTTGCGAATAGTGTGCCTCGTTATACCGACTTTTAACACCGGGACCCAAAACCGAACAAGTTTTCTTTCGGGCACTCTGTTCTATACTACACTCCTTATAATTTGCTTCTTGGTATTTAACACTCATTTTTAATTATTTTATTTCCCAATGGAAATTTTGTACCCCAAATTTCATGAAAATTGGTAAGGATGTCTGTTTTAATGATTTCTATGTTAAACATTTGAGTCACCGGTAGTTAACAACTAGATCACCAGGTCATATCAAACGAAAGCCTTGTTAACAATCTAGAGGCCACATTTAATATTAATTTCTAGGTGCAGTAAGTCAGAATATATGCCTCAATGATTTATATATCAAGTTCTGGATTACCCAAGGTCAATAAATAGCTGACACTGAATCAAAGAAACACTTTATTAACATTTTATAGGCCACATTTAATATCCAATCTTTATGAAAATTGGTCAGAACTTTTATCTTCATGATTTTAGCTCAAGTTCGTTCATGCATCTCAACAACTAGGTCAAGCGGTAAATTCAAAGGAAACTTCAGGTGAACGATAAAGAGGGGCTATGTTTGGCCTCTTGTTAGAAATGACATGCATGCGGTATCATTTGAAACTATGCATTCTGTTATCATAAAGAAATTGAAGAAAAGTTCTCACATTAGGGTTATAGACATCTACTTCAGGATGTTAACGATTCTATTAAGATTATAAAGCTTAACGTATATTGAAGTATTAAGATCCATTTCTCTCCCTTTTTGATGTACTACTTCACATATTTCCCTTAATATGTATTACCATGAAGACATAATAAACAACTATTTACAATAAATTGTATGAGTTCACAACACCGGAGGATCTGTCATACCAATACAATGGCAGGAAGATATACAAAATATATACATAATATAACACATTCAGTTTCAGCTTTAAAATTGGACTTTTACTGTTGCACTCAAGTTATAGAAGTTCACAGTTTATTTCCTTCTTTCCTGCCAAATACTGTACGCAGTTTTTCTCTTGATTTTATTCAAACATACTTGACAATAAATGTGTTTTTAGTATCGTTAATAGAAGTGTTTATCATTGTTCAGACTTTCTTTGCTAGAATATTTAGATCTTATCCATGATGTTACTTATTTTATTTTTTCTGCATTAATCAATTCTAAAATCCGCCTTGTGTACACTGCCATCACTCTTTACAGCCTCAACAACTATATCAGAGCTGCCAAAACGAAGCCGAACATCGATAGAATTTTCTGTTTCAGCTGTTCGTTCTAGAAGGAAGTAGCCGACACAATCACAACCAGCATCGTCCACAAACTCTGGATTACGATCTGTAGATCTAAACAGGACAATCGGGTATACTTTATCTGTAGCAGACATCGGGTAATACGTAGTAGTAGCCTGAGCTTCACCCGTTGTAACTGTTGCACCAACTTCTACGTGTTTGTCAAAAATATCGTCACACAGAATTTCGCCGTCCACTTTTATCTTCTTTCCCTCTGGATGTTGCTTTTTATTGAATCTCTGCACCTTTGCTATACCGTATGTGAAGCGGCATTTTCTTTCTGTGATTTTTGATGGATGGTGGCCAAATAAAACAGCACCCTTCATAACACAAAGGCTTGCATCCATGGGAACAATGACCTCTGCCTTCTCCTGAAAATGGTCTCTGACAGCTTTTTGAAGCACTGGCGATTCGGAAAAGCCACCGACCATTAAAATCGCTCTAACACGCAGAGGCAATGATTCCATTAGATCATGCACATGAGCAATGATATCTCGGACGGCACTATCAAAGAAGGCCATAAACAGCTTGGCATTTATTCTTAGTTTATCTCCAACAATATGTACCTTGTCTTTGTATTTGCTCTTTACAGCTTGGTCACTCAATGTTCTGCTGGATGCATCGCGAAACATTTCTTGTAATATTATCGGCATTCTGATGGTGACTGTGTCCCTAGAATCCGGTGTTGCCATTCGTTTTTTGTTCTCAAATTCATCAAGCATTTCCAGATAGTCGGACTTATGTTTTGTAGAGAATTCATCAAAGACATCGATTCCGACCAGTGAAGATATGAAGTCCAAGAATCCTCTGTTGACAACAGTTCCTCCCCACTTCCCGCCAGTAGCTTTATGAAGCTCTTTTAAGTTGCCGTCTTCCAGTACTTCATGAACTGTAACATCAACTGTACCACCTGGATAAATAAATTATGTAAATCAGACAAAAATAAATCTCGAACATTTGCATACTATGTTATTGCAGAAAGAAAGTATTTACAGATAAATCGCACTATTTAACAGACAGAAACTGGCACACTGACTAGGACACAACTCCATAATATTGAGAAGACAGATACTGTCACATTGACTGAGACACAATTCTCTATCATTTTAAACAGAACCCTAACCCTCAACTTAGTATAATTACTTATGTACATATTTATGTACTTTATGCAAAGTTGACCGAATGTATTGTGTATATAATTTTGACATTTGGCTTATAAAACTGTTTACACATGTTAATACGGTAATGTTTGCTTCCTTATTTACTTATTTATAGTACTAGTTTAGAATTATGTAGTTATCTATCTAAGATATCATAGGATGTTTCAACGTTTCATATTTCATTGAAGAAGGACGAACTGCATGATTTAAATAAACATACGAAAGCCTTTACAAAAAGAACAGAAGTACAACTGTATACGTCTCTATCTACATGTACGTAATTGTATTCTTTAATACTTACACATCAGAACAACAGAACCGAAGATATTATGTTGGAGGGTGTTATCTCTGATGTAGTTGTGGGACGCTTCATCTTATTATTAACTTTTATCAATTACATTAAATGCCGTAAAGTTTTATCTAATTCAAGCAGTAAATATATACCCCCACAGTCCAGGATCATATATCGTGTTCCTGTTGGAAACTTTGTCATGCCAGCTTCTGTCTGTGGATCACGTGTGATGGGCAACTGTCTACAGTAAATAGACGCGGCTTCAGGCTCCAGTGCTATTTCGATGCAATCTTTCCTTATACCAGCCTTTAGTAAAGAAAAGTATGATTTATAATATACATGCATGTCTTATTGTCAGTTTGAGCTATTCTATTACCGAAGATATGACTGCTGTTTGTGGCCTATTCAAAATCTTACATACTGACTATTTGCTGTCAGAGAGCCATGCACTGAAAATCTCAGGTGATAGGCCGAAGATTCCATATTTGTGTTGATATGAAGAG